>VCRD01001257.1:135764-153208 GCA_006783055.1 Trinorchestia longiramus
AGTTAGTGGAAATGTTTTCTGAGCAAAAAAATTCTTAACAACATTATTTTCAGAGAGAAAGAAACAGTGTCGATGTTAGGCCCACATTATATGCTGCTACACGTGTAACATACCACACTCAGGTAAAAAAAACAATATTTTCTTATAAGAAGAAATCCTGTTTGAGATTTTTACTAATTTACCTGACGCTGTGAAGCCACAAGATCTAATAACAAATAGTTCATTAGCTTAGAGAAGTTATTTCAAGTCTCAAAAATATATATTTTGCTACCGCCATAATACGAGGCAACACACGAGGCAAGTTTTAAGCATTGTGTTCAAAATTATTTTTTCCGTGTTAAATACCGTTAAGTTTAGTATACTGAATCATGACCAAGGAAGAAATAACTATTTGTGCTGTAGAAAATAAGATATTCAATAAGTTTTCACTTTCATTCGATCTTCTGGCAATAGAAAATTTCCTATATAATGTCCTCTTCATTTCTTCTAGCACAGCTACGCGGAATGAGCAGCTTGTGAAATTCATTAGCTTTCTCACAGTAATATGTTTTAATTCTGATAATTTTGTAAAGTATTGGCCTTTTGTATTTGACTTTCCATGAGTGCTTCAGATATTATTTCAGTCTACCTCGACTGTGACCGAAAACCGTCGATTGAGCCCGATGACCTATAATTAATTTCACAATGGCGCTATCAACTTTTGATGATCACGTTATTACTATGGATTTTTTATATTCGATATGATCACTTCACCTGTGGATGTACTGAAGTGGTGGTTGAGTGTATTGAATAAGCCACAATGTCATTCGATGCCTCGGTGCACAACTTTATAAAAAATCCGAGTACTAAAAGAAAGTTACAGGTCTTTTTTTACCTGATTTACCAATCTGTATATTAGTAGTAAATGCTCCATTAAAAACGAGTAAAATAAGTACATTATTGGTCTCTGGTGACTCAGTACTAGAACCAGTGCATGCTTGTATTACTGATTTCAATATAGGATTGAAATCACCCCCCGTAGCCGTAATACACATGCAATAAAAGCCCGTTCTCGCTCAAAGACTTTTAAAGCGCGACCTCGCTTGCGATTTTTCAATAAGTAGATAGTTTATTGGCGCTGCTAATGAAACTTGATGGCCAATTTTAGGCCGAGGTTCTAGTTTACAAACGCAGAGGGGGTGGGCGGGAGTGTCACTACTACACACGGAATACAGAAGTAGGATGGTCTTGCTCTGAAGCAATTAGGTCTGCTCTGTGTACTGACGCAATGAAGACCGTTATAAATGAGAGCTTAATTGCCTCATTCAGAAAACATGCATGGCCAGACTAACGAGAAAGAAGATGAGCGAATGACAAAAAAATATGTGCGTGTATTAAAGCTTTTAGATGTACAGACGTAGTGACACATGAATCGGTTTTAAAAATCACGTTGACGATTCTCAGACAAAGAGGCAAATCTGTAATTACGTTACTTACAAAACTTTAAAGGGATCATGACTATAATGGCGATTGTCACAGATTAAAGGAAAGAAATTCCTTCGTAAAAAAACGTGAGTAAAAACTACTCGAGTTAGAGGAAAGCCTCCACTGCACCCTTGATGAGGTTTAAAAATCTACAATTCACTGGACTTACTTTTAAAAATGTAATGAAATTCGACACTGATGTGAAATGTTGATTTAGAATTGAGACATTCTATATCTTTAATGCCAGTAGATTGTTTTAATGGGAGCTAATATTTTGATTTAAAATATTTTGAATTGCATAATCTCCGTATATCACATCAGCCGCTATATCTCAATTTAGAAAATGATACACTAGGATTGTATTAATACAAATGATTCATTTAAAGAAACTATTACAAGAAAAATTAAAATTTGTCATTTAGGTCTTTTTAAGACGCTAAAGTTATGTGCACTGGCTTGATTGTGAAGCTAGCCCAGTCACAGATAATAGAGCTAATATAAATATGCGTAGTAATGAATGTAGGTACCCGCCAGTTCATATATTTATCATTATTGCAGCGTTGAATGGATTACTTAAAAATATCGTTTTTCAAGAGAAACAAGGATGTTTTTTTCCTAACTAGCACCAGAAACAAAGAATTTTGCTGCTCGCTTTTAATAAAACAACATTTAAGAAATTATCAAAAATTATTAGTGTTAGAAATAGTTGATTAAGCTTAACTTGTAGCGTGAATCTGAATTTTTTTCATTCATGAAACAAATTTGAAAGTTTCTGAATTTCGGGTACTTTCAGTGTGTGCGTGAAATAGCTCTTCGTTACCTCATCACCATAAATGAATGAATTCTCTTTGAAGTTGGCGGTTTTGCGTGGTTTTTCAGCTCCTATGCATGCCCTTAACATGCTTTCATCTTATCTTCCAAGCTGAATAAATGTTGGGCTCCAAACACGCGAAGGTAAAGAAGCAGTCGTGATTAAACCCGATGTCACATTTATGACATCAGAACCAATGTTTATGCCTTAGAACATAACAAATTCAAAAACACAAAGAGGTTTGATGGCGCAGCGTAAATATATTTCAGTGTACAGGGTAAAATGAAGACGAATTACTGGCCAAAAAGTAAAAATTTCCAGGGCAAGATGGAAACGAACACCACGTGATTGCAGTGAATGTTTGGTGAACAAATATGAAGTGTGACGCTGATCAAAGAACATACTTTCTTCTGGTTACGTTTGCACGTGATACTAACTCCTTTTCTACGTAATACTGTCTCATCTTCTAATGTAATTATAAATATTCAGCGATTATTCAACAGCGCTAAGTAAAAGCACTCTGATAACATCAAACAGTGAAAGAATATTAGTTTTTATAAAATAATTTAATTTCTTAGGACACGCACTTGCCTTAAACTGCTGTTTGAGTGTACTTCATTCTATCACTTTTATCCTTTAGCTTTCATTTGATTTAAAATATATAAGAAACATTTTCGTATTGAGGGCAGTGTTCTACTTAGAAAATTATCGGCTCATAATTTATTATTCTTCTTACCCTTTTTTTACGGGGAAATTGAAACACTTTGTGTGTAGTCCGTAGACTTTAGTCAAACTTCAGTCTGTTGAATATTTGAACGTCCTATGTGGCCAGGCTTCTTCTTCCTTTCTTCCTTATTCCTCACCTCTATCGTACATAGCTTCCGGGATTGAAGTACCAAGGAAATAGTATATATTTGTGTAAATATAAGTAGCTGTAGATTGATCATACAAATAATGATCAATACGTGACATGATCCTTTAAACTATAACTCATATACGAAGTTAAAATACAGTCATTAACAGTATTTTTGGAATACAAAATACCTCGCAAGATGGTAAATATATTGATTGTTGTTCTGGAAATGTATTAATAAACTCACAAAGGCAAGAACTGTGCTAATATGAGAGTAATTGAGAGCTCTAGCGAACACATCAGCGATGTTAGACTTAGACTTAGACTTAGATTTGAGGGCCAGCGTTTGGCTGGGGCCTTTGTAACGGCCTTTAATTCCCTCTAATACACACACAAATACAACACCCTGGTTCACAGGAAAAAAACTCTAGGATACCACCCTGTTGTATGTGCCCTCAAATCTAAGTCTAAGTCTAAGTTTAACATCGCTGATGTGTCCTATTTCTCAGAAATAAAACAAATATATTTACAACTTTCGAACGTATATTAGATTCTGTTTAAATTTTGTTTGCAGGTAATTTAAACTTAATAGAAAAGATGCAAATTCTTCATCATTGTTCCGTACAAGTTGACTTTAGCTGAACAAAATTTTAAAACTTTATTGACATCTATGCACCCAACTGTTAAGAAATGTGAAACAATTCTGATTCTAAATTTCTATTGAAAACTGAATAGATGCGTTTCTCTCGAAATGATTTTCTAGGTATGGTTTAGCTGAAGCATAATGTCTAAAAAGCAAAAAGAGCTAATAAACTGTCAATGAAGAACAGGCCAGAGGTATAATGAATAATTAAAAGTTTGCTCTTTCCATAAAGGTATTAAATACTGATCATCATTAAAATATCCCTTGGATTAAGCCTCTTGAAGTATTTTAAGCAAAAAAATGGAAAATAACCTCGTAACATTAATCCGAAACCTAAATCCAATGCGAAGATGCATAAAATGAAATTCAAACGTCAAAAATTAAATCGTAACTGAACTCAAGTGTAGTAAATTATATTTATAGCAAATGCAATTTACTATAAAACTGGAACCATTTCATTTGAATTTCAATTCCGAAAGAAACGTTCGCTTAACTTCTTGTCGATTTTGACTCTACTACGTGAAATCTGGACTGTAGAAACTGAAATTTAAGCGTCGGAGTTTTGTTCTAATGCAAGGAGAGCGTAATCGGGTTATGTTGCGTGCAATTGAGAGAAACGATATACTGGGTCCTGACATGGATGTGATTTTGCGTAAACACTCTTCCGAAGACAGGCAAGTGTGAGGCGGGGGCACATGAAAGGTACAGTTTTAAGATGAAATTTGCCACAGGTGTTACAGGTCGCTACACTTTCTGCATTTGCATGCAAAGTAATGACAAAAACAGGGTCATCGTCATGGAAAATAGGAACAAAATAACTTATTTCATGAAGGCACACAAGGAAGAGAACGGGTAATTTTGCTATGGTGTGGAACCATGCGATATCTATGAAAGCAAACCCGCACTTCTGCACGCCCACCATGTGGTTGCCTGCAATCTGTACACAGTAAAAGACGACATTCAAAGAATGTGATAAGGCAGTGAGAAACACCTGGATGAGAAGGGTTATGAGTATCAAAGTTCATAAGTCAACTCCTCATTCACGATCACACCCCGTTGGAATACCAGACTGAAAATTAACGAACGCCTTATGGCACAAGTCTCAAAGAAAAATGTTACTGGTGTTAAGTTACCACGAATGTTTACGTAAAATTTATTGATTTCTTCTTCATACGCGCATATGGGACAGGACTGCCATATTCAATTCTATTTTCTATCACACGGAAGCTTGATAGACCAACCTGAACTTGTCCAATTTTCAGATACACCCATAGATGAAAGGTGTACCTTTCTCTGTAAAGTCTCCTATTTATGCCTACAGAATGTCTATCTCAATTTATATACATTTATGAAAATTGTATCTTGTTGCTCTGAATACACGCAAACCTGGCCAATTTACCTTAACTTGACAAGTGATCGAAGTACTTTTTATTTTTATAAATCTGTATAGCCGAAAGTAAGCCTTTAGTGATCACGCTGACTTCTCGATTGTGCCTGTCATGTGTACCTGAATAAAGTGAGTTGGATTTCATCTCAATATCTTATGAAAAAAAGTTTTGCTGTCTCTACAGAGTCGTATCCTCAGAAATATTTCTTTTAAATCTTAGAGCAGGCAAATTCCATGGGTGGGCGTTATCGTTATAAACTATCGCGATAGCGATATCGGATTATCGATGATTCGATACTTTTCCAGCATAATCGATTCATCAGTATCGCTGATACTTTTTAGTTCCAAGCTAGCAATAATCGATAACTTGAGTTTTTGATTTCAGTTTAGCTTAGTATCTAGCAGCACGTGATTTGGAGGCAGAAATAGGTTGGTCCAAACTGGGAACCGAACGTTTACTGAACTGAGTGCCTGGGTGGCTGGTCTTGTCGTCTTCTTAAAACGTTTGCTCAGCTTCGTTTGATGGATTAAACTCAATATTTAACGGAGCTTTACTTGTTCTACGGAGCTTAATTTCATGATACAGCTTCATTTGGATCTATCGATGTTTTTATTTAAAATATCAGTATCGTTATTGCTAGAATTAGATTTTTTATTGATCAATGTATAGATTATCATCTAATCGGGCGAGAAATGTACCGCCAGTTATCGATTATCGGTTATCTCAATTCATATGGGTTTTCACATATCTTAATGAAAATTATATCTTATTTTCCTACAAAAGTAGGTACAAAATATTTTATGTTCTATAGAAAAATCCTACCTTCAACCTTAACCTCGATTTAATGCATAACTAACACATGTTCCTTAACGTTCACGCTACTTTTTTACCCAGTATTGCATGGTTGTTCAACTTAATCTCAATGCAGTGCATAACACATGTTTCTTAACGTTCACACTACTTTTTTTACCCAGTATTGCATGGTTGTTCAACTTAATCTCAATGCAGTGCATAACACATATTTCTTAACGTTCGCACTGCTTTCCTTCCCTGTATTGCACAGCCAGCCCATGACCTGTAAGTGCTATCAGGTGGGGGAGGGTGGTGTGTGAGGAAGGTACATCTCCGTAGGTGGCCGTCGTGGTAACAGCCGAGGTCCTGGGTTTTTTGGGCGAGTCTTTTTGATTTCTATTTTTTGGAGGCTGAGCGGGTGTGTTCGGTGGGTGTGTACGCATAGAGCGATGCATGATGGGTAGTTGTGTGGGCATATAATGATGAGGTAGTGTGATGATGCGGTGCTATGATTGTGTGGTGATATGGTGTTGTTTGAGTTCAGTCGTGGTTGTGTAGAGTTGTGGTGGATGTAATGCAGTTGTGATGTGGTGGTTCGTTCGCATGGTGTGGTGCTTCATCCTGGGGGAAGGAAACTCTCTCCAATCAAAATCAGTATAACAAAAATTCTGAAATAAAATTGGTTACAATCAACAATTGTAGAATCAAATGATATAAAGCAAAGAGCCCTAAAGAACTACATTTTTAAGTACAAGAAATTGTATGTCTTAGTATGTATATTAACTCTCAAAATGTTGACCGATAGTAGAACACGGGTCTGTTTCTGTCGTTAAAGAATGCGTGGACCGAAAGCAAGAACCTATTTTTTGCTGACTGATTCTAACTTTTCTATTTCGAATGTAGTCATAAATTTTTACCTCAATGCACCGTGGAGAATTAATTCACATTTTGTCCTCCTTAGCTTTAGACTGACCACTAGAAGCACAACGCTCAACAACTAACATTGAACACAGAGAAGTGAAGTAGACAAATTTACTGAATCTTAATATCACATAAAAGATAAAGGGACTGTCTGTACAGATACTGCCAAATCCTATGCAAATTGAACTAAAGAAATAACATTAAAAGAGTTTTGAGTTAAATTTAGGGATAAATTTACTTGAAAACCTAAAAAATTCAACTTTTAAATGTATTTAGATTGCCACACGTATTCACTGATATACTTGGTTGTGAACACAACCGTCTGTCTATACGTGAGCCGACAGTCGTCAATAACGTCAATAAAGAACTAAAAATCTCATCAATAACGAACTAAAAGCACAGTTGCGGCATTTTACGTAGACTGACCCAACCCAATTATATTTAAGTTCATTTTTCAATCATTGACTAGACGTTCAAGTATTTTCTACTTCTGATTATTGGTGTGCAAATCAAAGCATATCAGTGACAACTTTGTTTAATACGTGACCAATAAGTTGGTCATCCAACGTTGTTCAGGCTCCATAAGTTCTGAACACAGTAAATCCAAACTTCTTCGTGAACTGCTATGCCTATTTCGTCTATTACTACTCACATGAAGACAATGTGCCACTCTTCACTTGGGGGAGACAGCGCTCTGCATGAAAATGCATGACATGTCTCTTTGCAGGCAACGATCGTGTGTCTATGACCTGCGTCATACCTCAATGGACATAATTTACGATTTCGTAACCACAGCAAACATGATTATTTTTCGCTGAGGCCCACTCACTATCTCTTTTATCTTTGGAATAAAGAGAACGTCGAGCGCCTTGAGTAAACTTAAGAATCTTAGGAGACAGATTTATATGAGTGGTACTCGACTTCTATTCGCATAATTCGTGGCTGTGCTTTGTTGAATGGATCGATGCTGCATGGAGAGACGCATATCACGGTCATGTCTAGACACTAGCTTATGACTAGTTATGATATCTCTGCCAACTTGTGATTGATATACAAGTATATCTACCAAAGTAAAGAAGCAGCTTGTTCAAGAATGAAATAGGCATGATGCTTCTGCTAAACGGGGATAGATGAACTATGAGAACTATAGTACACCGGAGGGAAAGTAGGTGCTTTCTCAAAACGAAGCAATTATGGCTGAGAATAAGTGATTTCATGAATGAATAGGAATATTTACTGCAGTATTTTCACGCAAACAGAAACAAAAAAGGAATGAAGCAATCATGTCTGGGTACTGTGGATTTAAAAAGTTACAGGCATTATTTATCGCAGTATTTATCCTGCTAAGCAAAAGGCTGCAGAAGGGATTGACCAATCATGTATGACTGTGAAAATTACGCACTTTTGCTAGAAAATAATAATTTTACCTGGCTTTCAAACTGAGATGGTTACATTACCACTGGCATATGCCAAGTCAATGCTGCGGATAGTTCAAGAATTAAAGAGCTATGGCGTACCTGGCATTTTACAACTGACTTAATGCTAAAGACATTAGTAAATTTTTTGGCTTGTAGATCCAAGAGTGAGAAATTTATGAGAAATAAAACACTTAAGTTATAAACCAAAGCTACGCGCACCTGCGGATACTTTGTTAATGAGTCTCGAGATGTTGACTGGAAAAAAATTATTAACTGAAGTACTGAATAAAAAGATATGAGTACAAAGATCTAAATATTGTAACCGGGCTGTGCCGCAGATTGCGACTTACGACTACATGAAATATCTTCACTACCGTGGATTTTTTCCTGGGTGTAGTGGCTCTCTTTTTATTCTACTAGCTAAATTTTTATGAATCTTAGCTGCAGAAAAATAAACGATTTTTCACATTAATTTAAATACATGATTTGTTGACCCCCCTGGACTGTGCAGCCTATTTACGGAAAAATCCTCGTGTGAACATTTCCTTCAGTTCGGTGTTGCGATTCACTGGTCTGAAGCAAGAAGGCGGACGTAAGGCTGTCCGAGAAACATTATTTACTAAAGTGGACACATGGCGCCCGCATAAGCTGGCCTCAAACGGATCATGCATGACATCGGTCCGCAACTGCGGATTCGGAGAGCCAGGCGATGAATGTCAACCCGGTTCCATTGCAAGCCTTAAGCGTGTGGGGGCTGACTGGTCATTTCTATACAAGGAAATGATGACTGATGCACAAGTTGCAAAAAGAGACCACATTTTACGGATGCTTTTTCAAAATGACAGCGTCGAAAAACAAATTTTTGTTCGCAGTGTTGACGCTTGGAGTAGAAAATGTATACTAGAGCCAGAAATTTTGAACGTTTTGTGGGGTACCATGCAACAGTAACTCTGGTTTTTGAAAGTATAAATGGTCAAAATTTCTCACAAGTTTATAATTCCAGAATTTCCTTGTGACATTTTCAGAGAGAGTCATTTTAATTTCTTATTCGAAAATATTGTTTAAACATATGTAATAATTATTATTTTTATCATTTTATTTTATTATTTTAACTCATAAACCACTTCGCTCAAATTTCACGTGAATGAGAACCAAACAATAAGCAAAAAGCTTTGCAATTGATAAAACGATTTCCTCTTTGCTGATCTAGGCGAGTTATCGGTCCCTGTGTCCACCGTACAGATCTTGTACAAAAATGACTGCAAAGTTCATCAATGTGTACCACCGATCGTTTTAGTATCTCTACCATTACGTATTACAAAATTCATAAATGATTCATCCACACCTACCATCGGCAGCTTTAACTCTGGAATAGTAAGGCTCTATTTCAGAAGCGTGGAATGCGTGGTAACTGGGGAGGAAATTACCCTAGGTTACCGTTCAAGGGTTAATATCTAAACATTTGTTCGTTCATCACTGTGGCAAATTTTAGGTAGGGATTGTAAAATTAGACAGTCGAATAGTTGCAAAATTTAGGATATGTTCACTTCAAATAGGGTCTGGAGTTTCACTTTTCAAACCCTAAGATTAATTATCAATTGACTTCCGTAAAGATACTTGAAGTAACCAACGCCTGATCCTGCTGACCAAAAAGACCAAAATGATCCTGCAGGTCATAAGACTCCAAAATGATCCCGTGGGTCACAAGAGTCCAAAATGATCCTGCGGGTCACAAGACTCCAAAATGATCCGTGGGTCACAAGAGTCCAAGATGATCCCGCAGGTCACAAGATTCCAAAATGATCCAGCAGGTCACAAGACTCCAATATGATCCCGCAGGTCACGAGCGGGAGTCGCGCCCTGCAGGTCGCCAGGTAGGATGGAGGCAGTCCCACCCACTTCTAATATCACAGCACCTATGCCACCCTCTGGGGGGGAACGCGCGACGGCAACATCGGGTCCACGTGTTGACTTCTCGCTGCCGCTGCTTTCAGAGTCATCTTGACCGCCGCGTCGTGTGGAGGTGAAGTGCAAAGTTGCGCTGGGGCCACAAACCGACTCTTGGGTCGGGAATTCGAACGCGGGGCAGACGCTGCTTGAGATGCCCTGGAATATTCCAGTTTGCTCGTCTTTGGAATGTAGAAAAAATCCGTTCATTCCATTGCTTCACATACGGCGAATAATAATAAGCTTCCACGTGAAGTTCAGATGAAATGGAGAAAGTTTTTGAAAATTTACAGGCTATCAATGTAACTGAAACGTCCGAAATTTAGGTGTTTGAACTTTTCCTTTCCTGGTAAATACGAAATGTCTGTGTTCTAATTTTACACGAAATGTAGGTGTTTAATTTTCTATGCAAAATATAGGTGTATAATTTTTTTATGCGAACTATTGGTGATTGCAAACTTATTAGTGTTTGAATTTCTTCAAAAACAGGACAGTTGAGCGGAAAGAACTTTATCTTGAAACGATGGGCATTGATATGAATTATCTTGGATTGAATTACGTGAACAATGGAACGATCTTATTTGTTCAGGTTAAAATCACGAGTGCGAACTACGGAACCTAGAAAACTGACACTCCGTGAACCGCTGCATCTTGTGACCTGAAAAATAAGAAGATGGCGAAATTAATTTCCCTGAAAACAGAAGATTTTCCCGAGAATTTGTGCTGTACTAAAAGTTTACTACATTTAAAAGAAGTCAGGGTTTAGGAAAAAAGTAGAACGACAGATTTTTATGTTTTTCACGCATAAAATGAAACTTATTTACTTTCCTCATAGAATTTGGAAAAATGTAATCTTTTGATGCAGTTGATGTCTATTGTATAAGCATTAAGTAATTTTCATGTATTACTTCTACCAATCGTGGATGACTTGACCGCTAATTTTAATCCCAATAAATACATAAAACTTGAATAGCATTTAATTTTGGTGCAATGCTATTATGAAATGCATCCACAAGTTACATCTCAGCGTCATCTAACTTTGTGTTGCAATTCCTAATCTTATAAAACTCAATGTGTTTTCCAAGTTTCTTGATTATATTTGTCAACAATTATAAGCGTTATACATTTTTCTGATTTATAGGAACGGAGCAGAATAGTAATGTATTTTCATGAGAAATGTCTATCAGCCAAAGTTAATTTTTCGTTCCCAGTTAATCTTTTAGTGACGATATCGTTAAATATACTTCTCTTGTAAAATTTTATCTCACTTCAATGTTTTGAAAGACTATTTCTAAGCAAAAGAAACTTCTTGGAAATTTTTAATTTACCACGATTTAATTCCCCATTCAATTCATTTTTTTAAGAACAATAATTTTATTTTCCGCCACGCGTAAATTGATACAAACCAAAAAATTTCTGAAACATGATTCCCAAACTTAAAAAGCTCGAAACATCGGAAAGCACCTTATTATTCCATTGTCTAAATGCAACTTCCATCTTCACTTGAAAATCTCAGAGACATACCCAAACCCAGGGTATATTTTTGAATGTATTTATTCGTTTTAATTTTTCACTGATGCACTTGCAAGCACTTCAATCGGAACATTCAACCGTCTAAAATTTTCAGCGTTCTTTGCCCACCGGCATGTCCGGCGGCACGTGGTTGAGACTTGAACGCTGCTTCTGTACTCGCTCATTCCGGGCAAATTTCTTGGATCACAAGCATCATGAATGTGTTTTTTCAACTCTAAGCCAAAAATTGTAACTTGGATTAGATTTGAAATTAAAGCCTTACTAAATAAAAGCTTTGTTTGTCTTTGAAAAGTTACATGCTTAATATGAGGCTTGTATGTCTTTTATAAGTTATTTTTAGCCGTGTAGTACTCACTCTTGATTTTTACCAGAAAATTTAGCCGTTTGAGTATCTTCAGTTTTTCATCGCAGTACTGTCCGTGTGTCATTAAATTGATATTTATAGCCTTAATAACTCTTTAGTTTTGGTTCTGTTTATTTGTTGTTCACGTTGTTCGTGTTATGAGTGTTTTTTAATAATTCATTATCCAAGTAATTTTCAATCTAGCGAGGATATTAATCCCATAAATCGCGGTATAATTGAAATTAGGCCTAATTGTCTCTTCCTGTATTAGCTCCGGAAGCTATCATTTTGCTCCACAAGAAAATGAAAGAAAATTACAACGTCTCGAAAATTATATTTTGTACGCAGTGCGATTTTCATTTCAAGGATTTAAAAGAATATTTTTCTAAGGTCTGCCTACTTATTCTGATGCGTGAAAACTTTCTGTAGGCCACACATTACGGAAATATTTTTCGTGCTTCTCATGAATGACCAATATTTACCTTTTGTTTTCAGATTGTAGTTGACCGTCAGCGTCTTAAGAATTAACATCTCAGTAATGCTCGTCGTCCGAGCTAAACCGCCTATTCAACTCAAAAATTGATAAAAAATAATATCTTGAATAGAAAACAATTTTATCACGTTGTGTGACGAATGGTTTTTCAAAACTATTTGGTGCTGAATAGATGCAGTTTTCTTTATTGATTAAACTGTAACTTCCGAAGAAACATTTTGCGTGAATTTAAGTTTTGCAAATAATGAAGCATACCCAGAACAGAAAATTGTGTCTGATTTGTTAGCACCCGTTGAATAAATTCTAATTACTGTCATTCAAAAATTCGTGTTTCAAATTAAAATGTGAAATCAAAGATATATTGTAGAAATTCATCAAAAAACTGATTATCTAGGCCTTAAACATTGTGGTGTAGTGAAATTTTACCCAAAAAGTAACTACTGAAGTGTCAACCTAAAACTGAAGCTTAGGAGTAGTACAGTGAAATTATGCCTTAAAAATTATTGCTTTGGAGAAAATCAGGAACTTATGGCTTGGAAAGATAAAGGAAAGTTTCACCTAAAACATACTTGCTGAACTGCGAATGAAATGCAGAAACATTGGGAACTAAAGTAGAGTTTTACCGAGGACTGTCAAACTGAGCTGCGTGTCAAACAGTGAAAAATTGAGAAATAAAGTGAAGTTTTACATACGACGTACTCATTGATCTTCGAATCAACTGCAGAAACATTGGAAAGAATAAAGTGTAGGTTCACTCCAGAAAAAGGTGTTTCAACCAAAAACTGGAACGTTAGGGGAATAACGTGAAATTTCACTCCAGAAAAAGGTGTGTCACCAAAAACTGGAATATTGCGGGAATAAAGTGAAATTTCACTCCAGAAAAAGGTGTGTCAACCAAAAACTGGAACATTGCGGGAATAAAGTGAAGTTTCACTGCAGTAAGTGGTGTTGGAACCAAAGATGCTACCGCAGAGCGGTCAGGAAGGCACCATGGACTTCCCTCTCTCTGCTGGAGCTCAGTTTGGCTCCCTGTGCGTGAACACCAACTCCCCTACACCTTACTCCGACGCCACGCAGGTATGACCAATTCTACTGCTGCTTGCTTCTCGTATGAATTTTACCAGGCATGTTGAACCTCTGTATGTGACACAAGGTCTTTCAAAGACTATTATTGACTGATTACTTTTTTTTCTGACTTCCAGGTGCGGGATTAAGTGTGGGATTGGGTGTGGGATTGGGCAAGGGATTCGGTGCAGGATTAGGTATAGGATTTGGTGCAAGATTTGGTAGGGAATTAGCAGTAAGATTTGGTAGGGGATTAGCTGCAGGATTAGGTCCGAGATTAGGAGCTGGATTAGGTGGGGGATTGATTAGGTACGAGATTGAGCAATAGATTATAGAGGAGATTATAAGGCAAATAAAATCTTTTTAACCTGCAGCCAGTTCAAAACTGCGAGCCGTGTTTGTGTAGAAGAAATTAATTTGGTAGTGACATTAGTTTTTAGAACATCGTTAGTAATATTGCTGAAATATTTTTTGATGTTCTAGGGGAGTCATATTTCTTCTTCCTGCATACGCATATTATTAATATTTCCTCATGTGTTTTTACAATATCATATCTCTAATTTTGTCAGATTCACTTTTAGAACAAGTTTCTGCTGATTAATTTTTTTCATAATTTCTTTGATTTTTTCATAAAGCTCTAAAAGCGTCGGGCAACTTATTTTGTGTTTCACAAAGTACAAATATATTTTGAGGGTAAATTTCATATTCAAGTAACTCCAGTTTTCTTAAACTGCATGACGCTGAAATTAAATAAAATGCAGGTCTCTCAGCTTGCCTGATTTGTGAAGGACTTCATTCTGAGGCACCGTGGCTGAACGCCAATTTTCCGTCTTATTTTAATAGTTAACAGATATCAATTTCAGAGCACCAAAGCAAATTTGATTCTCACTTTTTGATTAAAACACTTGCTTTCTGTATCATCCATTTACCCTCGTATTTGTTTATAGTTACTTCATGTCTCACCATATATATCAACAAATATATTGTACCATTGTTGAGGATGTATGCACGCGACCACGCACGTTTTTAAAAATATTTTATACAATATTTCCAGTGCGTGATATCAGCTATTTAAGAATTTCCTATCCATTAGTTTGAAAACAAATCAAAACTCATCGCACCTTATGAGACGTCTCTTAATCCAAATACTCGGGAATGTATGAGTTTGTATGCATTCAGTTTTAAATAGATCAGAGTTTAATTATTCTTGGTGTTTCAAAACAAATAATTTACTAGGTATTCAAGTTCAAATATTTTTAAAATTTGAAGCGTATTGCCGTCAGTCATTTGAAAATCCCGATACTTTTCTGCATGACTTTAAGAAGCCGAAGCTCAATTTATGATCTTTGGAATATAGTAGAAACAAAGAAGTAGTTATGTTTACATAGATATCATGTAGGATTTTAGCTTTCTTTGGTGGGTGTATGTCGCAATTACAGCAAGCGAAGATTTTGAGTGAAAGAGAACCATTTTCGAGAAACTTTTCTTGAGAATACCAATAAGAACTTGCAAAAAATGTTCGCAGTATTGACAAATTAATCAAAGAGTGCATTTTGCAGTTCAATGAATTTTCTTTATTCAGTTAATATTAATAGGGATTTTAACACGCACTGTTGGTCTCTTCCATTTCCATGATTCAGGTACTTCTTTCGTGAACTATAGGGCAATTTATCAAAAATCACTAAGCTGGTATGAACTTGGCGAGTTTTCATAGCGATTTTAGTTCAGTGTGACTCGCATTCCTTTGTTCGACGCTTCCCTGCATGGCTTCTGGTTGACCTGCTCGCACCACTCTCTTATCGTAATGTCTTTGAAAATTATTACTACGCTAGCAAAATGATACGCCAAACTAAACCAACTACAGATATATAGGCGATTGATTGCTGCTGAATATTGTATCATTGTAATTAAAAAATCGATTTACACGAATCGAATTAAGAAAACGATTAAAATGCTGATCTGAAGGTAGGAATATGAAGGGTTTTTCATATGGTTCACATTGTTTTCTGACTGTTAAGGGTGGTGAATTTTTAACATGGATTTGGATGCTTTTTCGAGGAGGTTTTCTTTAAGCCTTTTTCATTACTTTATTCAATAATTCTGACGATAAAAACACCATAAATTTTTAATTTGAATGCCTTTATAGCAGTGTTTCTCAACCTGTGGGTCGCGCCTCCAAACGGAGTCGCTACCCCATTTTCAATTATTTATGAATTCACCTGATACATGCATTTATGTGTTTGTGTTTTACGGAATAACGTTCCAGTATAAACGAGTTTTAGAAGTACAAAGGAACACATAGTTATTTGAAGGAATGGGAGCATGGATCGATTATTTGTTCCAAAACAAGTCGTCGTAGGTCCCCAGAACAGGTAAAGGCTGGGAACTATTGCTTTACAGTGATGTGAAGGATCATCTTTAATGCTTTTTCAAATTCAGTTTATCAGTTCTGTACATTGTAATATCAAAAAATTGGGTGAAGATTATTTTACTTTTTCAGATAATCAAATATTTCATTCGGTAAATGTTCCTTCCGGATTTTTAAATGATTATTCAATAGGTATGATATTAAGATTTAGTAACTATACGTGTAATATTTTATTTTAGTATCGTATAAAACTGAAATTGGATTGAGCAGAAACCTTTTAAGTTATACATAGCAAAATCCCAAGAAGCTATTGTATTTACTGTGATTATTTTTATACTTTACGAGCCCTTGTTCTCAAAAAAGAGCGTCTAGAAACGATGAACCTATTTTGATGTAATGGGAAATGACGAAAAACGAAATATTTCGAGATACATCCGTAGACCAACTTTCTCAATTCCTTGCTTTTAGCACTGGGCTCGTCGTTTGAACTATTTTTTGGTGGAATTATTTGTGATGCTACATCGATTCTTTCATGTAATTAAGATTAAATCCAAAACGTAAATGAAGAAAGGAAGTAAGAAGGGAATATAATATTATGCTCCTCGTGATTATATTATAGGAATATTATTAAATTCCTAGTTTATCCATCGCAGCCACAACAAAAGTTATCTCAGGAGTGATCTTATTTAATAGGGAGTTGGGTATTTTATATACAACCTTTGATAAAGATGGCAAAGATGCAGTCGACCATTAACTAGTACGTTCAAGCAAGCAAATAGAAACATTACTTCTAAACAACGTCATCTCACGTTTAAACTCGTTGAACGTTTAGAAAAATTGATCAATAACTCCATTGTGAATTAATAGTGCTAGTAAAAGTCATCATAATTGAGCACCATCACGCATCTCAAGTGGGAAGAATAAATAAAATAATTACATTTGAATAGATGGGTGGGATATACACAGCACATATTAGGAACTGGAATTAGGAACAGCACATATTAGGAACTGTGTGAATTCAGCAATTACACTGTAGATCGAACAGTGATTACTATCAAAATTTGATATTTTGCTGAATGAAATTATTGAAAAATTGTCAGTATGGTGCTTTTATTTTTGAATTTCTTCTTAAGCAGGGCAGGATTTACTCATATCAAACTATTGCAATCATTTCAAGTTATTACTTACTCGTATTTACTAAAGTACTGTAAACGTACCTGTAGTTAATTATCAAGAGTGTACGTGGGGTAATGACAGTTTACTGATGCAAGTACGTGGACAGATACCATACAGGTGTGTGGACAGATACCTTACAGGTGTGTGGACAGATACCATACAGGTGTGTGGACAGATACCTTAGAGGTGTGTGGACAGATACCTTAGAGGTGTGTGGACAGATACCTTA
>VCRD01001258.1:0-97904 GCA_006783055.1 Trinorchestia longiramus
CAGACAACTTTAAAACAAATTCTTTATTGTTCTTGATCGAAAAATTTAATTTTTCAGCTGAAAGCGAACGGGGCTCTAGTTTTATATTTAGGATGATCGTTTTTTTCTGACTATGTTATACGTTCATACGAGTTAAATTTTGTACACTAAATGTACTTTAACGAGAAGGCATGGCCAAGAGCTTGAAAAAGTATGCATCGAAAAATAATTAGTCTATGAACAAAAAAATAAGTCTAACCGCATTCAACCCAAAGATTTTGGTTTTACAATGACCTATGACAATTGTGTTCAACACAACACCTCAAACTTTTATGCTTTCAAACAGTTTGATTCCCTGTTTACGAGGGATTTTTTGTAAATTTCTAGGGTTTCAGATATTCAGTTCTAAAAAAAATATTAACCGATGCATAACTAAAATACTGAAAAATTATAGATGGTTTGTTTCCTAATGAGCGTTCAATAACACAACTTTTTGTTTTAAATATATATATGTATATATATATATATATATATATATATATATATATATATATATATATATATATATATATATATATATATGTATATATATATATGTGCTTAGCAATGCTCCAAAATTGTATTCGAGCACAATAATTTCTATTGCAATTCACGACAGAGGTCATAAATGTCAGAACTATATAAATAAATCATAATTTGCGTTCTCACAAAATTCAGGAACCTAGCATGTTAAGCCTATTTAATGAAAACAACAAAATTGAAATTTCGATGTACCACACAGTAGATTTAGACGATAAATCTGGTAAGAACTTTCTTCACTTATTTGTTACCTTTTCTAGTTCACTTCGAATCCCGTAACGGAAAAAGCGCTTTGTTTACAGAAGAGATCTGCAGGGAGAAACAGGGTGATAAGTTCAGACCCTTTTGATCGAGTGCGTATACAGAAAAATGGGAAGTTTAACGATATCGCAACATAGGCGATACGAACAAGAACAATGCCGACTCATATTTATGGGCAAAGTTTTGTGCATCCCCGGTCCAAGTTTGTTTATCTGCTCTGCTTTGCCCTTCTCATTCTAGTCCTTTCCAGTCTTGACTTCTTTCGTTACTTTAGAAAGAAGTACTATTTCCAGTCTCATCTACTGTACTGTGATGAACAGTAGATCAGTATATCACAATCATAACGTATGGCTAAAGCTAGTTAGCAGCAAAATTATTCCTACACTCACCGATGTTCAATACTTGTTGTCGATTCTTATACGAGCATTAAAATATAAAAAATAACTCAAAATATTGAGCATTCATTACTGTACGAATAATTTCGTTCCTAACCGTAAATGCTTACAGATGAATAGCGTTGCAGTCATAGGATATAAAGTTTTATAACAGCTTTAAAACAACAAAGAATGCTTCACACAGGAAGTTGTTTGCATGACTAAAAATTAGTTTCTGTAACAACTGCTTTAGTTTGGAATCCCAGGATTATTATTCTTTAAGAAATCAAACACTGAAATAACACGACCAAACTTATTCTGAGTAATTAAATGCGGCAAGAAAACCAAAACAAATATATATATATATATATATATATATATATATATATACCTCTGATACTTATTTCAATCATATTAATGTCTCTTGGTGAACGCATTGAAAATCTTAAATGAAAATAGGGACTCGAAACTTGGACAACTGAAGGACAAAGAGAAATGAATATTCTACTTCACTACCGCGTCGGCATAAAATGCATAGACATCACACTTTGTGAGCTCATAGAGCCCCCAATTGACAACAATTTTATAAAGTAAATAGAGCTTCCAGTCAGAATTTGGTATAATTTAAGACTGTTGGGCTTGAAATCATGTACGTACGAGTATTTGATCTTTATGAACGTAGTTTTATGCTTCAGTCTACGATACACACCGACGAACTCGTAAACTCTAAGTCACTCTTTTTCCAGGACAGGTCTACCTTACTTAGCTACCTCACCGATGCTCATTCCCCAATCGGCTGCTGTTCAGACACCAAAGGGGCAGCAAATTTTGAAGATTGGAAATGGCAACTGAAAGTTCTCTTTACTTCTTTGTAAAAGGATTTTTCTTTTAATCAAACACAGAATGGTAATGACGATGATGTAGTTTAATACAGGGTGAGGAAGTAAATGTAATGTTCAAAGATGACACTGATCGTTTTTAAATACTAGCAATAAACAAATGTGACGTAGGGCAACGTTGCACACCTCGTCTATTCAATCATAGATAGAGTAGAATAGAACATGGCAAAAAATTTTACCTGATTGGTGTGTTCTTTAACTGCTACCAAAGTCTCATACCGTCTAAACTTGGGGTATCAATCGCACACATGCAACATTAATAAAGAAGGATATGAGTGGGAGTAAGTGGCATACTCCCAGTCGTCAATTATTATCAATGCATCGCTCAATAAGTCAGATAGTAGAGCTCGACAACTCTATCTAGTTTACCCCTGAAGCTGCACAACAGCCATTCCCTAACCTTACAAGATGCATCGTAAATCAACTTACTCACACATGTGCTTCATATATGATGCTCTGTGCCAAATATAAACATACAAAGGCCTTACCCTATCGCATCATTTACTGATCAATTTCAGGTGCAACTCAATAGAGCTCATGTATCTATTCGTCTTTGACGCAACTTGTGTGGACTTAGCTACCTATTCGTCTTTGGTATGTCATTTTACAGACACAAGAAGTTGTATCTGTGTCTAGTACAATTTCTTCTAACTTGTGGGTTCTTTAATTTTCATCAAGTAAAGAAGTAATGAGTAGACATGCGATCGCTCCTGATGCTCAACGGAATATTTATTTCATTATTCGGCGACTGACTTCAGCGGAGTCTAAGACACAGGAAGTTCTGAATTGTTGATGACTGCGTAATTGACTCGAGACTTAATTGCCGTTTGCCAAATCTTGTGGCTTCCGCCTTCGGCAGCATATTGGTTGATGCTAAAATGATAAATGTTCTATTCAATTCAAATTAACACAGCTTCGCGAGCAAGCGTTATCAAATTGCTATGTACATTTCAGTTATCCGCTACTCGATCATATTGAGTAGTTAATTCTCCCTCTGTTCCGAAATAATTGTACCAAAATAATTTTATAGTTGTATTTTCGAAATGATTTTTCAAAATAATGGTCCCAATGCATGGAGATACTCCAAAAAGAATCTCACATGTTAAGCAAAATGTGTAATTTCAGTAAATTATCATGGAAAAAAGTACGAATGAAAAAAAATTATTAGGGGTCCCGGAAAGTCCTGTCCTCTTTGCTTTCCTTTTTTTCCTAAACTCTGTTATTGGAGCAAGGAAAAACTGTGACTGCAGACTTTTACTGTCAGCAACTCAAACGTCTAAATGCATCGTTGCGTGAAAAGTGCTCTGCTTTAGTGAACAGGAATGGAGTCATTTTGCAACCCGATAACGCTACACCCTATTCTGCCGATTTAAAATTATTTCAATATAAAGTTTAAGCAACACAATACACAATAATTAAAGGTAAAAGTCTCATGATCCGTAAGGCATAGAAATGCATGTGCGAAGTCCTATCTTTGTTGCTGGTCTGCAAACGTTAACAACTAGATCCCATTCTGCCGAATAATCTCAAGAAAACATGAAGTCCTTAGGTTGGGAAGCTCTTTCTCAGCCACCATACTCGCCAGACCTTGCTCCATCAGATTTTCACTGATTTCATTCCTTAGAGTATTTCATCAACGGAAAAAGATTCACAAATATTCACGAGATCGAAGCAAAGTTTAGTTCCTTTATTTTTTCCAGAAATATTAATATTTTTGAGAAGGGGATTAAAAAGCTCCCAAGTAGATGGACAACTGTTATATTTAATGATGGTGACTATTTTGTTGAGCAATAAAGATTTTCAGTAATATTTCTTTCAATTACTATTCCTAACAAACATCAGGACAGAACTTTCTAGTACCCCTAATATATACTCTGTACATTCAGAGGATGCTATACTGTAAATATACAATAAGTTTTTCATGTTTTACTTACTATAGTTATAGAACTTGAAGAAAAATGTATATCTCATTTATTTTACTACGCCAAATACAGATTTTTCCAAATTAAGGGAAAAATACAGCAACTTGTTTCGTAAAGTGGAATTTATCTGAAACTTGTATTGCACCACGCTCCAGGAGACAACTTACGTCTCTCTAATAGTGTTTGCAACGAGGCATTACGTTCAATGTTATCCAATTCTTACTTTTTTCATGTGGTTAACATTATTACCATTTTTCATTTTTCGGCTGTAGTTTTTTGCATAAAGGTGGTCTACATAAAAAGTAAATTTTATTGTGTCAAAAAGTAAGTAGGGTGATGTGGGGGCAAGTCGTACTACTAGTGGCATTATATTTGCCAAAATTCAGGTTTCGATGTCAGAGCAACTGNGTGCAAATGCTTGTGTCTAACTATCTAACTGCTTCAGTCCAACTGTCTAACTGCCTTTGTTCAACTGTCAAACTCAATAAAGTGGAATGGTATGCTGAGAGGGTAGGAGGAGAAGATATTAGGAGTTCTCTCGTCTTATTCGTGAACTTCAACAAGTGACTGGACGTTCCTACCCCGAGGAGAAAGTGAGTACTAGTTTATTTTTCACTCTTTATTCACGTTAATACTTGTGGTCGTAAGGCGAGGCTCTATTACCATCTCCAATCCGGTGAAGAGATAAAGGAAGACACAAGAAACGTAAGAAAACGAGCTACATACTCGTAATTGAGAATCATCTATAATAAAAAATAGTAAGTTTTCTAGATTCTATTTAAGAATGAAATAAAATTATACGTATCGATATGTCACTGGCAAATAAAAATGGAATATCATGCAACCCATAACCAACTGAGTGGCTATGACTATAAATTTAATGTTGCTCGTGCTTTATATTGATAAAGGTAGGTAGGTATGAGTTGACCAATGACAACCTATACAAGGTGCGGCAATATAACTTAATTTTTTGTTTTTCAGAAAGTTTTCAAAAAGGTAGGTCATGTTGCCGCGCCCTGTATTAGACACCGTTCTACTGGAGTTTCAAACTGTCTGCTGGAACTCATTCATTTCGAAGCTTCCAGCGTGTACAGTTATTTTTCCTGTGCGTGACGAGTCGTGGCAGCACCAGCATACCTTTATTGAAAAAATCAAAGGAGTTAAAATGAACTCTAACGAATGCAAGCAACTGTAATAATGCAACACAAAATTCAAGTCATGGTCAGCTCATAAAGCACGGCAGTATTCACTGATAACAAGTAATTTAGTGCGCTATTGTTGTCATGGATCAACTCCTTGGTAAAGTCCGGGACTTTGAAATGGTTCAAGTGAGAAAGGCGTCTCATTTCAATGTACGAACACTCATGCCAAGCACCGCAATCTGTGAGTGAAAGTCAAGGTTTACAAGTTTTAATAGATCTATAAAACTTATTGAATTTCCTCTAATTATTAAGGTGCAGGAAGTTTCTAGGCCCATGTGATTACGAAGGCTATAAGTTTCTTAGCATATTGTTAAGACATGGTAGGCTCACCTGGTTATATAGTTAGGACATGAATTGGAAGATTAAATTGAAAAATGGGTAAATTGTAAGTATAGACCCGAGTGAGGAAATTTTCGGTCGTATATATCAGATAACTAATTACTATTACTATATAGTCAAACTATTTTGGCAAAATGTATCCTTTTTTCCCCATAAGAATGATTTGCTCGTGTTGAATGTTTAAATCATTTAATATTTTTGGGTTCCACTCGTGGACTAGCATCACACCTGGGGTTGCGAGCGAGGATTTCACTCAGCGGTCAGAAACCTTTGATTTTGAATCACTGCTGCATGCTTCGTTTTTCCTTCTTCTGAATTACTGCGGAAGCTCGCTAGAAAATTAATAGAAAAAATCTATGCCACAACTTCGATAAAGGAATTTCTGCTGCGAACAATGCCTTTGATCCTTGGAGATTGTATTGTTGAAACTAATGAAAAATGGGGTTGCTGTTCCACCTTTTTCGGTGGTCCCTGTTAAAACTGCCGTGAAAACAACGCAGAAGCTTCAAAAGTTCGTCAATAAATTTCGCCCCCTGAAAACATCGGAAATTCCTAGGAAGACTGGATGATGCAGGAGGAACCTGAAAATGCATTTCGTTGTCCATACACCATTATGCATCCCCCTCATTCGAGGAAGTTGGGATTTAAAATTGTGCATCCTCCATTATCATACTATACATCCTCCATTATAATATCATCATGCATCTTCTATTATATTATCGTTACGCATCCTCCAATATAATATCATTATACGAGTATATCCTCTTCATTTGGGGAAGTCGCAATACTTGGCTACTCATTTTCCTCAATATTTAATTTTACTTAGCAAAACTAGTCGGAAAATGCTATTTTTCATGGCAATCATGGAGTTTTTTATATTGGTACTTCATATGGAATTGAATTCATGTTCGAAGGAAAAGAAGTGACACGCAATTAAAACGAACGTCTTCCTAGTATTAGGTTTAGTTACGGAAAAAATTGTGTCATAATTTAAATATCCGCACTGTATGATTTCTGTACGCTATATTTTTCAAAGTAGGTAAACTCGTTTGACCTGGTTTTAATTATCTATTGAAATATTCGCATGATATGCTTTTCATGCTATCCAATTATATTTCATCGTGGTAATGAGTAGTACCCATTTGTTTTGGTCGATAATCGGGTCTGTAAAACTTCAAAAGAAGAAAAAGTCTGAAATTTCCTTTAAGTGAACCTTTTTTCATTCGTGGGATTATCATTGTCTGTTAGGCAGCAGAAACACTGTTCAATGACGTGTTTATAACTAATAACTTTAGTGATGTCTCTTTTTTAACTAACTCACTTTGCTTTCATGTTCATGTGAGGCCGAAGAGTGAATGGAAAAAATGACGCATTTAGTGAACGCTCGTACAAGTTACTCGTGTGTAGATTTCACGAGAACTGTGAGTTATGAAAAATGCGAATAGGATCCTGGGAATTTTGAATGCCCAATGGTAACCCAATATTTCGACATGAAAAGAACTTGAATCACTGGAAATTACAGATGAAAGCCAATCACAAAGCCCACGAAGTTCACTAAAATTATTGTATCGAGCTATTCATGTCACNCAGACAACTTTAAAACAAATTCTTTATTGTTCTTGATCGAAAAATTTAATTTTTCAGCTGAAAGCGAACGGGGCTCTAGTTTTATTTTTAGGATGATCTTTTTTTCTGACTATGTTATACGTTCATACGAGTTAAATTTTGTACACTAAATGTACTTTAACGAGAAGGCATGGCCAAGGGCTTGAAAAAGTAAGCATCGAAAAATAATTAGTCTACGAAACAAAAAAATAAGTCTAACCTCATTCAACCCAAAGATTTTGGTTTTACAATAACCTATGACAATTGTGTTCAATACAACACCTCAACCTTTTATGCTTTCAAACAGTTTGATTCCCTGTCTACGAGGGATTTTTTTGTAAATTTCTAAGGTTTCAGATATTCAGTTCTAAAAAAAAATATTAACCGATGCATAACTAAAATACTGAAAAATTATTGATGATTTGTTTCCTAATGAGTGTTAAATAACACAACTTTTTGTTTCAAATATATATATGTACATATATATATATATATATATATATATATATATATATATATATATATATATATATATATATATACATATATATGTGCTTAGCAATGTTCCAAAATTGTATTCGAGCATAATAATTTGTATTGCAATTCACGACAGTGGTCATAAATGTCATAACTATATAAATAAATCATTATTTGCATTCTCACAAAATTCAGGAACTTAGCATCATAAGCCTATTTAATGAAAACAACAAAATTGAAATTTCGATGTACCACACAGTAGATTTAGACGATAAATCTGGTAAGAACTTTCTTCACTTGTTTGTTACCTTTTCTAGTTCACTTCGAATCCCCTAACGGAAAAAGCGCTTTGTTTACAGAAGAGATCTGCAGGGAGAAACAGGGTGATAAGTTCGGACACTTTTGATCGAGTGCGTATACAGAAAAATTGGAAGTTTAACGATATCGCAACATAGGCGATACGAACAAGAACAATGCCGACTCATATTTACGGGCAAACTTTTGTGCATCCCCGGTCCAAGTTTGTTTATCTGCTCTGCTTTGCCCTTCTCATTCTAGTCCTTTCCAGTGTTGACTTCTTTCGTTCCTTTAGAAAGAAGTACTGTTTCCAGTCTCATCTACTGTACTGTGATGAACAGTAGATCAGTATATCACAATCCTAACGTGTGGCTAAAGCTGGTTAGCAGCAAAATTATTCCTACACTCACCGATGTTCAATACTTGTTGTCGATTCTTATAGCAGCATTAAAATATAAAAAATAACTCAAAATATTGAGCATTCATTACTGTACGAATAATTTCGTTCCTAACCGTAAATGCTTACAGATGAATAACGTTGTAGTCATAGGATATAAAGTTTGATGATAGCTTTAAAACAACAAAGAATGCTTCACACAGGAAGTTGTTTGCATGACTAAAAATTAGTTTCAGTAACAACTGCTTTAGTTTGGAATCCTGGGATTATTATTCTTTAAGAAATCAAACACTGAAATAACACGACCAAACTTATTCTGAGTAATTAAATGCGGCAAGAAAACCAAAACAAATATATATATATATATATATATATATATATACATATATATACATATATATATATATATATATATATATATATATATATATATATATATATATATATATATATATATATATATATATATATATGTGTATATATACACATACCTCTGATACTTATTTCAATCATATTAATGTCTCTCGGTGAAAACGCGTTGAAAATCTTCAAATGACAATTGGGACTCGAAACTTGGACAAATGAAGGACAAAGAGAAATGAATATTCTACTTCACTACCGCGTCGGCATAAAATGCATAGACATCACACTGTTTGTGAGCTCATAGAGCCCCCAATAAACAACAATTTTATAAAGTAAATAGAGCTTCCAGTCAGAATTTAATATAATTTAAGACTGTTGGGCTTGAAATCATGTACGTATGAGTATTTGATCATCATGAACGTGGTGTCATGCTTCAGTCTACGATACACACCGACGAACTCGTAAACTCTAAGTTACTCTTTTTCTTGGACAGGTCTACCTTACTTAGCTACCTCACCGATGCTCATTCCCCAATCGGCTGCTATTCAGACACCAAAGGGGCAGCAAATTTTGAAGATTGGAAATGGTAACTGAAAGTCCTCTTTACTTCTTTGTAAAAGGATTTTTCTTTTACTCAAACACAGAATGCTAATGACGATGATGTAGTTTAATACGGGGTGAGGAAGTAAATGTAATGTTCAAAGATGACGCTGATCGTTTTTAAATACTAACAATAAACAAATGTGTCGTAGGGCAACGTTGCACACCTCGTCTATTAAATCATAGATGGAGTAGAATAGAACATGGCAAAAAAAATTACCTGATTGGTGTGTTCTTTGACTGCTACCAAAGTCTCATACCGTCTATACTTGGAGTATCAATCGCACACATGCAACATTAATAAAGAAGGATATGAGTGGGAGTAAGTGGCATACTCCCAGTCGTCAATTATTATCAATGCATCGCTCAATAACTCAGGTAGTAGAGCTCGACAACTCTATCTAGTTTACCCCTGAAGCTGCACAACAGCCATTCCCTAACCTTACAAGATGCATCGTAAATCAACTTACTCACACATGTGCTTCATGTACGATGCTCTGTGCCAAATATAAACATACAAAGGCCTTGCCCTATCGCATCATTTACTGATCAATCTCAGGTGCAACTCAATAGAGCTCATGTATCTATTCGTCTTTGACCCAACTTGTATGGATTTAGCTACCTATTCGTCTTTGGTATGTCATTTTACAGACACAAGAAGTTGTATCTGTGTCTAGTACAATTTCTTCTAACTTGTGGGTTCTTTAATTTTCATCAAGTAAAAAAGTAATGAGTAGACATGCGATCGCTCCTGATGCTCAACGGAATATTTATTTCATTATTCGGTGACTGACTTCAGCGGAGTCTAAGACACAGGAAGTTCTGAATTGTTGATGACTGCGTAATTGACTCGAGACTTAATTGCCGTTTGCCACATCTTGTGGCTTCCGCCTTCGGCAGCATATTGGTTGATGCTAAAATGATAAATGTTCTATTCAATTCAAATTAACACAGCTTCACGAGCAAGCGTTATCAAATTGCTATGTACATTTCAATTATCCGCTACTCGATCATATTGAGTAGTTAATTCTCCCTCTGTTCCGAAATAATTGTACCAAAATAATTTTATGGTTGTATTTTCGAAATGATTTTTCAAAATAATGGTCCCAATGCATGGAGATACTCCAAAAAGAATCTCACATGTTAAGCAAAATGTGTAATTTCAGTAAATTATCATGGGAAAAAGTACGAATGAAAAAAAAATTATTAGGGGTCCTGGAAAGTCCCGTCCTCTTTGCTTTCCTTTTTTTCCTAAACTCTGAGTTATTGAAGCAAGGAAAAACTGTGACTGCAGACTTTTACTGTCAGCAACTCAAACGTCTAAATGCATCGTTGCGTGAAAAGTGCTCTGCTTTAGTAAACAGGAATGGAGTCATTTTGCAACCCGATAACGCTACACCCTATTCTGCCGATTTAAAATTATTTCAATATAAAGTTTAAGCAACACAATAATTAAAGGTAAAAGTCTCATGATCTGTAAGGCATAGAAATGCATGTGCGAAGTCCTATCTTTGTTGCTGGTCTGCAAACGTTAACAACTAGATCCCATTCTGCCGAATAATCTCAAGAAAACATGAAGTCCTTAAGTTGGGAAGCTCTTTCTCAGCCACCATACTCGCCAGACCTTGCTCCATCAGATTTTCACTGATTTCATTCCTTAGAGTATTTCATCAACGGAAAAAGATTCACAAGTATTCACGAGATCAAAGCAAAGTTTAGTTCCTTTATTTTTTCCAAAAACATTAATATTTTTGAGAAGGGGATTAAAAAGCTCCCAAGTAGATGGACAACTGTTATATTTAATGATGGTGACTATTTTGTTGAGCAATAAAGATTTTCAGTAATATTTCTTTCAATTACTATTCCTAACAAACATCAGGACAGAACTTTCTAGTACCCCTAATATATACTCTGTACATTCAGAGGGTGCTATACTGTAAATATACAATAAGTTTTTCATGTTTTACTTACTATAGTTATAGAACTTGAAGAAAAATGTATATCTCATTTATTTTACTACGCCAAATACTGATTTTTCCAAATTAAGGGAAAAATACAGGAACTTGTTTCGTAAAATGGAATTTATCTGAAACTTGTTGTATTGCACCACGCTCCGGGAGACAACTTAACAGTCTCTCTAATAGTGTTTACAACGAGGCATTACGTTCAATGTTATCCAATTCTTACTTTTTCATGTGGTCAACATTATTACCATTTTTCATTTTTCGGCTGTAGTTTTTTGCATAAAGGTGGTCTACATAAAAAGTAAATTTTATTGTGTCAAAAAAGTAATTATAGTTTTTGTAGAAAAATATTTTTGCTAAATAACCTAGTACTAATGAATATCAAAAGCACCAATACTAATCTATAAATGAAAGTGGAAAATAATTTGACTCAAAATTACTTGATTCTTGGTAAAGTTTCTGGTCGTGGGCCAACTATTTTGGAACTATAATTTCGAAATAGAAATTTATTCGGAAACAAATTGTGTGCATAGGCATTTGCGAAGTACAATAATCCATTCTGCAATATGTATTTCGGCTAACTAAGCTTAATTTTTTTATATGAATGAGAGAGGTAAGCATTATGCCCGAACAATTCTGCCAAGGTTAGGGATCAGGATCTCGAAGTAAATTTTATGGCAACGATTTCTATTATATAAAAACTATTTAATGATTTTTGAACCTGCTTGCATCAGTAAATCTGTTTCCCCAAAGACAGAAGTGCTCAGTCAGGATCACTTTCTGTGCTTCAAACTCTTGAAAATTCTACATTATTGAACCATTATATTTTGAAATCACGAGTATTAGATCTCTAGCAATCCACTCTCCTGCAAGCTAATTTGAAGTATGATATAATAAACCTATTTAACAAAATATTTGACATGTGCTTAGAATCATGACATTTAGAATGTATTGGATAAAAACTTCACTGATTTGCGTCTAAATAATATAATAATCCATTGATGATGCTAAGTGTACAGGTGCATCTACAATTTTATTTGATATTATCTATTATTTTACTATCATTAGATATCTATATACGGCAGAACAATGGAATCAGCCGAGCTTACAAATTTCAAATAACTGCTTCGTCTTCTGTAAGACTGGTAATAAAATTTCTTGTTCAATAAAACCTTATTTGGAAAAATGCATTCAGAGTGAAGCAAAAATTTTGCATATAAAAAATCATTCGATTTTCTAATACCTTCCATTCATTGTTCCTTTTTTCTCATTCTACCATTTTTACCCCTTATATCGAAAATCAATTTTCTGTTTTTCAAGTAAAATATTATTTTCGTTCTTTTGTAAGTTTTCCTCTGAAGTGCCAATAAGTGTTATTTTAATGAGGAAGAAGCTACTGGTTCTGTTGTTGTGCTGTTATGCCATCTAATAACTACAGGAATGGTAGCGTCAGCAAATAACTGCATCATTTAACTCTCTCAAGGCATTGTTCTATTGTCTCTATTTCTTGAGTATCACTAAACACTGCTGAGTTTTAATTAATTTTTGCTCAAATTCCCTGCACAAAAACATGCCACCATTTTACATACTCTTGTACCACTTTCACATTCACGCACGAACTTTTCAGTAGTTTTTAGATAAGGAAATGCTTTACCAAATTCCCCGAACAGTGAATACCACAATAACCATCGAGGACAACAGAGACAGATATTAAAATTACATGATTACAATCCCATGAACGTACATTTCATTTCAGAAGTACAACATTATTTCTACTCAGCTTGTTGCATTCGGAGCCAGCGATCCCATTTTAAAACACAGGTAGAGAAACACGTGCAACTTATGAGCCTCGTGGGAACTTTAATTTAATGACCGCCAACGCAGGTGCAACGCAAATTGCAGCCAATTAGTCTTCCTTGAGAGATTTTTCTGCCAAATTATTTCAGTAAAAAAAAGGTTATTTGTTTTAGTCGTTGCTTCAAGATAAATGTTTACATGCATCCCTAATGACGAGGAGCTGTGATAATTTTGAAATTTGCACTCCAAAACATCATACTTAATTTCATGCAGCATCTTTGTACGTTATTTTTTGTATATTTTGGACGTGAATTTTACTGCTATAATTTTACTGTTATCTTCCACTTGAAATTAATCATGTTATGACGTACTTTCTTTGTACGTATATATTAATTTCTATATCAGATAATTATTTTGCATGAAAATCACATTTGACGTTCATGCATTGCATTATGATATATGACCACTTCTAAGTATTTACATTTCTTCATATTATTTCAAACAAAATGTTGTTCAACTTATGTTTCAGCGTGCAAGTAATTAACGTTTTTGCTGAGGAATTTTATAATATTTTATGTGAAAAAGTGAAATACCCTGAGAATATACAGCAACGTTCACCTTTAATTTTTTTCAATTGTTTAACCAAAGAATTTGAGTCTTTATATACCTGCACATCCAATGTAAGTATCAAGGGATCTGGTTATTATCTGACTGAAACCTAATGTTGACATAATACTGATTATGATTTAATAATTAGATAATTATGGATTTCAACACATAATAATATTGATAACGGTTAAAAAAATGAAGGAAACAATAATAAGTACATCAATATATTCAATCATTTTTAATCATGAATCAGAGTTGCGTAAAAGCATATTTTTTCTCACTGGGGGAAAGGGTTCTCACTTCTCCCATTTCAGAGGTTGTGTTTTTCTTTCAATTATCGCTATTCTGTTAAGAAATATGTCAGGTCTTGGCTAGCCTTAGTACGATTGTTGTGTTTGTGGACCTGGAGAAGCTATAAGAACGGCTCTTCTTCTAAAAATATTCTTTTGATAGTTCAGCTAAGCAGATAAGCAAAACCAAATTCCAATAAGCGTTAATATTTTCGGTAATTATGTCCTGTAAATCATTGATACACACATGTGCAACGTAGAACAAAAATGTTAAAAAATATGCATGCATTAAAATAAAATTTTAACTTAATTTCCCATGAAGAATGGAAGGTATTAAACATAGAGAATTCGATCAGATGTTCTCACTTTAGCTTGTTGGAGAGATGCTGATTGATTTAAACAAAGTGAGAGGATTTAAGAATCTGTTGGGAAGTCTTTAAGTATTTTCCTCAAATTCAAGATCAACTTTCGTGACAGATGATTTTGGTCTTGAGATTATGTTAACGAATCTAGCCATTCATTTCTCAACGGGTTTTGGGGTAGTCTGATGTCACAGTTTGTGAAATCTTTCTCGAGTGAAATATCGTTTCATTTTATGACATTCACAGCATTTTCTAATTTTTCTCTTCACAGTTTATTTACGCGGTGGTTTTCGGAATCATCAACCGAATGTTCTCTACAGTCAACTTCAATTGAAATTACTCCAGTAACAAAAGTAACAAGCTTCCAGTAACTAATCGTAAGGTGGTTTTCGCATCTTTCCAGGTCCGGAAGCATAATGTCCTTTCATATTTTTCAATGTCTGGGATTGATGTCGATGCGATACGGTCATTCATTTTTAGTGCTGCTTGCGAGGGAATAATAGACGCACTCATCGATCTGCAAATCTAAATTCAATAATGCACTTAGGGGCTGCAGGTGATGTCTTTCAAAGCCATAATATAATCAAGACATAAAATTAACGAGGTAGATGCGTCAGCAGATCTGTTCAACAACTTCTATGCTCGACAATGGGATCATGCCAGGCTTTTGTGATGGGCCTAAAAAATCTCCTTGAGAAAAGCCTACGAAAACAAAGTGCAGATTTATCAGTACATTAGGTAGGCCCTCATGTATGTTGGGCCAGACAAAGGGATTTTGGCTGGAAAGCTGCATGTCACTCACACTACTGTGTTGTTGTAAATAATAAAGTAGAATTTCCGTAACGAACATGATAAGTAAACCGAGAAATCAAGATAAAATGAGCTTAATATTTCAGAAACGATGCAGGAATTTGGCCTAAGCGCATGTGTCTGTTCGATAACGTCTTAATTCCTTGGTTGATACTGATTTTTGAGTGTTTGTTAAAAATCGCGATAAAGGAGAAAAAATGTAGTCAGTATAATACAAAACACTACATTACATATAATTCATTTTCGAATGAGCAAACAGCTTTCAATTTTTTAGTCAAGATTAACAACGTTCCTTGGCATGGGGAAAAAATACACAATTACGATGCAAAACACTAATCAGGTGTTTTTTCGATTAGGTCGCTATATTGAAGGGATCATAAAAGTATTGTTATTCTTAGCAAATTACTTCCAGTTACTCACCCGTGCGCTGGACCGGTGGTGTTCAAAAAGATGAGGATAAGTTCAACACAGACGTGGCAGAACAGAATCGAAGTGAAACGGAAACAAATAGAAAAATCACAGAAATACGTTTAGTTCACTAAATGCACCGTAGTTGATGCTTGGTTATTGTGGAGTATCTTTAGGGACTACAGTGAACCATGGTTCCAGAATATCTACACGTCATCTACATAATAGAACCTCTTTTTTGAAATCGTGGATGGGGCCTCTCTTTAGCTGGGAGTCGCAGTGGTGTATTCTGATATGCAGCGTGAATATTCATGCAGTATTGTGATGATGAGTTCAGTTTTTCTGTTACGGTTGGTTGGAAAGGCTTGGAATACGCCAAATTTTCTTATTGACGACTGACTGGTGACAACGACAAATTTGGAAATTTCGAGATAAAGTTATGCCTGGAATCTCCTTCAAATTTTAAAATGAGATACTTGAATTTCCACTCACATAAGACGTGTAGGGATAATCAGCATTTCTGATAAAAATTTTGTGTGTTGTGGATGCAAAATTAAAAATATTGGATAAAAATAACATCGTTTGTGAACAAATTGAAAGCCTGAAGAAAATTAAGACAATTCTGGGAACGCTCATGGCATCCAGGATACAATGTGGCAGCAACGTCTGATCAAACTGTTTATTTAGTTCATGTAATCGGCATTAGATTATGTGACTCCAGTTTTACTTTTATTATCATAGCTCACATTCTCAATAATTTCACAATGCGTTTGGTTCACAATCATATATCTTGACTGTGCTTTCTAAAGAGTTGAACATAACGAGCAACTTATTACGGGAATTCTTTTGTTATCGTAATTATCATTTAGAATTCAGGTTGTTGAATCAGATGTTGGGTCTAAATATAAATTATTGGATGTTAACAAGACTGACACCACTATGATATATTTTTATTTGTACAAAGATTTATAGTATTTGCTGGTCATAATAACTACAAATGCATTCAGTAGTTTGTAAATTGTTTCCATTCAAAGTAATATATTTTGATTATATTATGGTAGAAAACCACCTGTGCATGAAAGAATTTTTATGTTCTAAATTTTCCAATCAGCTTTCTCGTAAACTTCTCGGCAACACAATCTCCCATATCCCAGACTCATAGTTTGTACCTCAGAAAAATATTCTCCGAGTAACAATATTTTTCTAAGCCTCACTAACTGGTTCAGGGTTTGTAAACAAGTATCATACTCTTGAAACATACTCTGGTATAGTCCTAGTCTTGAAACTCTGAACCTGGAAGGTATATGTTATTAAATATATCTGCAAGGCTTGTGTCTTCGAATAAATCAACCAAACATCTGTGGACCTTCTGACATTCTTACCATTTATAGTATTTGCTCATGATGTTTGAGCTTCAAAATGTATTTCCAAAACTGATACCCATTAATAAGCTACAGTTCGGAACTATAATACAAAAGCGTTAGTGCAAATATGCTTAACTCGTGTAAACACGTTCGCGTGTCCAACATTATTTTTAATTATAGCTTTCATGACATTTAAGTATTGATCTATCCCTACAACATAATGATATTCCATTTAAGAGTGTTTGTTTAATCCCCCACTTATGTAATTAAACTAAGCAAATTTATGTAGGACCATGTAGTGTTCACATGATCTCCAGTTCTGCCTTTAAGCGTTCCATCAAATCAATGAACTACGAACGAGTGTATACGGTGTTTCTTCACTGAGCCTCCAATAATGTTCTCAGTGTCGATGTTCCGTTCGAACTTAGAATTGAACTTTCATTAAAGTTTCTATCAGGCTTTAACTACAAGTTCTCCCAAGTACAGGAGTACGCCAAAAGCACGTTGCAATTCATTTTGTCCTAACATTCAAGGACCAGGTTGCTCCAGGCATTCTAAACCTGAAAGTTCATTCACATTAAATTTAGAGTTAAATTAATAGTGTGTAGAATACTGAACTATATGCGATTCCGTATTGTCTTCATCTAAAACCGTAGAATATGGTGAACGATCCACTACACTCTTCTACTGTGTTCTAGACAGTACTGTTTACCGAGGTCTGTACGTTAGGATATTTAATGTTCTTTGCAGAATGTTGTAGGACATGGATTACAATATTCTTTACCAAGAAAAGAATAACAACTTGCTAGTTACAAAATGAATGTTTTTGCAGTTTAATTATTTTGATTCTCAAAGCATATCACTGATGGCGGAGTATCAGGTAAAAGCATCTCAAAGTCTAACGCATTTCACTGCGGAAATGCTTCAATATTGTTTTGAACCTTGATGAAAAGTTTTGAAATATTTGTATATTGACAAGCGCTTAGAGCAGGAGTGCTTTTAGTCACAAACATATGCACGCTTGGACGTGAAAAGTTGTTTACATTAGGATGCTTCAGTGTATGTTGTAATGAAAAGTACTCGAAGCAATCGTATTGGACTAAAATAGACTAGAATACGCTAACAGGAACGAGCCGAAAGGTCCATTCTTGAGCTGCTAGTCCCATACTGTCAGATAACAATTAAGCTCAGGTATCAGAGTGAGAGTAAGGCCAGATGGAAGGAAAAAAGAAACAGTCACACTCACAGTTATCAATGTTCACCAGCAGGTGCATAGTACGTTTACATGATAAAAGGGAACTGTTGTTTTACTGGTTTTGCAGAATGATTTAAACTGTACAGCAAACCAAATTTTATGTGGTTTATGATCATTGTTATACCTAATTATAAACTCATAAGTCTGAGAAGAACTGCAAAACTGAAATGATTATAAGTAATTCTAAACAGAATATTCTTGTTGAGCTCAGGCAGCAAATCAAGGAGATTTCATCAGAAGTGTGTGTTGTCATGAGCTTACAGAGCTTGATTGCTGTTTCATTACATGAAAATAATACACGTATTAAATTAATCACAATGTTAATTTCTTGGGTGATGTCTTATTGATTTATATAAAAGTTTTTAAATTAATACAAACAGGGGTTTATACATATTTCAATGAAGTTTTCCAATTATCCTTTGAAATATCACTCTGAATCTATCTAAATTTATTGGTACGCCTAAATAAAGTTTGAATTTGAACTTATGCTGCTGTGTACATAGACGTGCTTCATTTTGCTTGATGCTTCGAGGTCAGTGTTGAAGTTTTTCATCGATTAGTCCATCAGCTTTAAAATAAACTGGCAGACGTATCAACCCATGATTAATTATCATATTTCGTGACTGTAATGTGCGTAACACACACGTTTTTCACTTACGATTGCAAAACCTGATACACAAACATGAAAAACTGACGGAATTTTCAAAGCTGAGGAGCCTAATTTTGCTAAAAAATTAACTACTCTGCTACTGTTCCGTGGACAAAACCAACGCTAGACGTCTTGTGATTTCTGCAGCAAAACTTTTTTACAACCGTGCAATTCATGCGTTGGTTGAGCGCAACCAAGGAACTAAATATCGTTTGGTAAGTACCCCCATACGTTATGGTAGTTAAAGCTGCAGCTCATTTGCAGTATTTTTATTGTCTTAAGTTCCGGAGCAGCAACGAGGCAGTTTGTTACCTCGTAGTTAACTAGTTAACGTCCAACTGCAGTTAACTTCCAACTGCAGTGCAAAAAGCTTGCTTTGCATAGTAAAATCATAGACGATATTTTGTGAATGTTACACGGCATTGTCATGAAAACTGGTGTCAACGTTCATGTTCTTCATTTCATTGGTCGTTGATTCTTATTATGTAAAGAAATCCTCATACAGAAGTAATATATTTTCCCCGAACAACTTAAAAAAAATAGAAACTTCTCTGCTTCTACTTGCTACGGTAATAAAGTCACTGATTAAATTCAAGTTTATGATGATGCATTTATTTTTTTCAAGCTGTTCTGACTTTGAAGTTTCTCGTCTCATCATGCCAAAATGGATAAATCATCTTTTTTCTAATCTCATTTTTACAGAAATAAAACGAGAACCCACCCACACATATGTGGCGTATTTCTGTTTGAAAGTGCTTAGAGAAACTTAAACTTTTTTCCTTGTATTAAAGCTTTTTAGATTATCAATTTACGCAACGACGATGCTAAGGCCCCTATTTGTTGTTTAATTTCTTTATTGTTCTTTATTGACCTGTTAAAATTGCTAATTGCTCAATTATTTTTTTGGTGCAGTAACGAGCAGAGAATGAGGAGTAGTTCAGTTGGCAGTTATTTTGCTAAGTACTTCTAATACAGAACGCATTTCATTCGTTGAAAAAATCTCTGTATGACTCAAAGTCATGCAAACATTTCTCTGCACTGCGCTCCAAGCCATGCAAACACTTTTTTGCAATGCGCTCCAAGCTATGCAAACACTTCTCTGCATTGCTCTCCAAGCCATGCAAACACTTTTTTGCACTGCGCTCCAAGCTATGCAAACACTTTTTTGCATTGCTCGCCACGCCATGCAAACACTTCTTTGCCCTGCGCTCCAACCCATGCAAACACTTCTTTGCATTGCTCTCCAAGCCGTGCAAACACTCTTCTTTAGAAAGCTCCAAGCTGTGCAGCCAACTCCCTGCTCAGCAGATGAAGATAATAATTTTCTTCGGTTCGAAAGTCTTGTCGTTGTGTTACTACTTACTCTCTGTTCCAAGTCCAAAGCTGTACCACTGACTCCCCTCTTAAAGTTTCAAGGTGTGTCAGGGCCTTATTTCACTACGCTGAGAGTCTATTTCTGTTACTAAAAATGACGAGATCACGTAATTTTATGCAATAGAAGTTGGTTTCATGAATCGGTAGTTTTGTTATTAAGACATTCATGGGTTATTCAGTGGAAGTCCTCGAGAGGTTGCTTGTGAGTTCAAGCAGTGTTACAGATCACCACTCAGTGTTTCTGTACTGCCCATTGTTTTCAAGAGAAATATCTTGTAAGGGGCGTGTAAAGCTCATTTCTACGCTTTTAGCAACTATAGACACGCAAGCGTGTTGACCAACACTTCCAGACAGTGTAAAAAACTAGGTAGCAAAATGGTTTAAATGGCTACTGTATTTTACGTTTGTTGTTTTGTTGACTTCTTCCTATAACATGAATACACTTTCCCAGTTTGTTCATGTGTATAACTTCCTAAATCATTGTAATGCTGTTTTCACTCTAAAGGCATGTGTTTTCAAACATAAATTTCATTGGAGCATTATAATTATATTTCATTTCGAGAAAAAACGCTAACCAAGCAATGAGTTGTGTTAATATTTTAGTTCGAGTGAAAAATATTCTTGTGGCGTAACTGTAAAAGAAAAACCCTACTTTTTTAGTGATGTTAAAAAAACACTCAAAACGCAGCACGGTATTCACATGAATGTAAGAACAACATAAAAAGAGAGTACCCGTGCAACGAAATTAATTTTACCTCTCTTAAATTAACTAGAATTTGTGCTGGTATCTTGAGGTAGAGAAGTCTCGAAGTGGCCCCTGTAGAGCAGTGATGCTTGTCGACAAGGCCTATAAATTCAAGTGCCGACTTATTGCTGAAATAAAATAAAATTGTTGATTTTGTGATGGCTGGCTGTCAAATGAAGCAAATAGCGTTTTCATTCAATACTTAGTAGGAGCTAGGAACCCTGAAGTTAAATTTTAAGAATATTGTACGTGTCGTGGGAACTACATTACAAAATAGAAATTTGTTATTAGTATTTAAAAGATATCGGTCTCTTCGTGTGGAAGGTAGAGATATCCTATGAACGGTAAAAAATAGTTTTAGTTCATTTCCAAGTGCAACGTATTCACCGTGGAAAGGTAACTTATACTGAACATTAACGATTTATGTTCACTTAATTTCCAAACGCATTGTACCTCTCTTCATAAACCTGATCAATGCTACATGAATGTTTTTTAAATAATTTGTAAATGCATTGAATCATTCTTAAAAACACCATTGAAAATGTAATGATGATAACTCTACTGTACGAAGTACCAATGCACCATATCTGGCTTGAAAATTTAAAATTCACATCGTACAAATACTTTTACCCCTGAAATTATAAAAATATATTTTAACATATTTATACTATATCTTTATTGATTTTGCATGCATATTTTGCCCTTTTTCACCTGCATTTTATTATTATATGAACAATTTTTCTTAATTCAGGGAAGTATTTTATATCGTAAATTTGTATAAACATTTGCTTTCACATTCTGCCCAAGAAGTAAAACTCGCAAAAAAAAATTATTTCAGGTTTACTACGTTCATGAGTGGAAATCAGGACCATGAAGCCTATCTCACAAGCATGTGACTGATACACAATTAGAGTCACATTCATTATCAGCGAATGAATAAAAATATGAGGCTACTACTCGTTCCCGCTGCAGTTCTAAGCAATGTTAAGCCGTTAAATCCCCAGATGTGCAACAAAGAAGCGCTCGCAATCTCATATTTTAGTGTCCGTAAATTTAACGTCCTAGCTCTTCTGGCAGCCTTTGTAATATTTCTTGTCAATATTGAGTGAGTTTTCAAATCACTTCTGCTACCTTGCATTTACAAGTGCTCTCAAGTGATTTTATCAGAAGCCTGGAACGATGGAATAGGAATCTCGATTGTTGCTATTTGTCATTTATTGTCTTTTGGTGAGCCAATTTCTCAATCTATTACATGTTCTGTAGGTGTATATATTGCAGTTACTTATATCCAGGATTTAATTATTGCACCATAATATGTACATTATTAATATGATTGTTTGTTTCTTTATGCATTTGATACACTTGGCTGCATGAGTATATCAGTTTAGAAGAGGTAAACTTAGAGATCCTCTACTATAATACTGCGTTTCTTTCTTTGCGAGTTATTCTCTGAGTATTAAGGAATAAAAACTCCAGGAATATTTGCATTCATGTGGTAATACGGGTACATGCATATTCAAATTCGTTTCTCCACAGTATTATTTCCTATTTCTTGATTATGTCAACAGATATTACAGAAACAGTGAGGTGAATTTTAGCCCCTATATGCATACATAAGAAAAACGCCTAATGACACACTGCCTACCGACAATGGTAAGAGAAGATCACAGAACTAAAATATTAAAAAGCAGTAAAGAGCGTGGGAGGAATATATATTACACATAATTTATGAAAGATAAAATCCTTTACCGTGGATATTTCACGGATCCTGCTAGCCAGATATGCATTATAGTTCATATAATATGGATCGGACAAGTAGCTGTACGCATCGCATTGAAAAAAGTTTGTAACAAGAAATGTATAACATGTAGGATTCTCAGAATATAATACAACTTTGAACGAATAAAGCTTACACAATTTTCTAGAGCAAGATACTCATAACTTGAAAAAATTAATATAAACTTTCGAATCAAAACAACTAGTTTTTAGCAATGTTGCAAAAATGTATTCGTAACAATCATCGGAGCAGAATCATGATTTGAAAATACTCCCCCGCTTGCATAGGAGATCATCTTTTCATAAGGACGATGAGCTGGCACAAATATTGGGAATATTGGAAAATCATCGTTACAACTCCACCAGAAGACTCAGCTTGGGAAGACGTTGTGAGTTTCAACACAACAATCCTAGACACACAATGCAGCATACTTTTGAGGGGATCAATAGGTACGGTGTTACCATTTTCAAATGACCTACTAAGTCGACTTTAATCCAATAGAAATATTTGGGGGATCTCAATGGAGAAACAATGTTTAAAAAGTTGTCTGCGATATCAATACTCAGTTTCTATTAACAAAACAGTTTTCATTTTTCAGTACGAGAGCTGTACAAGCTGCATATGAGGGTTGAGTTTTAATAGTTTCTTATCATACTTTTTTATAGATTGCTCTTTGTACAATACTGAAGTGCTCGTACAACCTATTATGAGTCTGAAATCATTGTTCGAGAAAGATTGTAATATCCTAAAACATATTCCCTTGGCTAGCAGGGCCAGCAGATTTAACATCACTGAAACAAAATTAAGAATTTCGAAAGCCCAGACTGAGAAATAGATAACTATCTTGTTTATTGCTAAAGTAATTGATTGATGTTTTTATCGACAGCTGGAATGACACTACAAAGAAAAGCACTAGAGCTATACTATGCAGACACTTTCCAATCCCATTACACATCTGCTTGAAAGTGTTATGGAGAGAAATTTTCGCCTAATACCGTACTAATAAATAAGTTTTGTGTTCATGTCTGATATTACTATTATTTCTCAAACCCGTGTACACAAGGAATTCATCAAGCTCTTTAGAAGTTGAGATTAACCTACTGAATTCAAAAACAAGTGAAATTAAAATCAACTTTGGTCTGAAGGTATTGAACGGCGTTACATCAAGTCTATTGTTTATGTTTGCTCTTTCAACATGCAAAATCGCACTATTCAATATCTGGTAAACTTGTACCTCGAAATTACTTCACAGTAAATCTCAGAAGCTCATCTTCGTTCTTGCTTCATTGTTACGAAGAACCATTTTTGAAGGAGTATTCTACTGTGCATGAAATGAACTAAATTCACAGACTTTAGAGCAGCAACAGACTAAGTCCACTAATTGTTACACAAATCTAATTACTGAAGGGGTCTTGATATTTATTCAACATATGTGATATTATTATAACATTGTTGATTGATTAACTTAATGAGAATCAACAAAGTCATTTTAGAAATTAATTTTGCATTCTAAGCTCAAACCTTGTTTCTGAGTCTTTAGACAAAGAGATGGAACGATTTTGTTGATGGAAAGATATCCTACAAACAATGGCTTTCGCGAAAAAAATACAAGAAACGAAGTACATCGTTAACCAGAAATCAAATATAATATGACCAAAATGTGATACTTAATTCGGCTGCTCTATTATGCAGTAAATTAACAGGCGTTTTGCTGCGCTATCATTATTGACCCTGAACTTTGAGCTAGCATCAGTAATATTTTAAGTCTGTAAAATCCAAAAAATAAAACTAAAATGAGGAAAAAGTTCATGACTCAAAAATCTTGTAAAAGAATGAGTTAAAAATGTCATGTGGCATTCTGAAACATTGAGGGATCCGCTGCTTAATGCGAGGAGACTTTGTATAGATGCTTATAAGAATGTAGATTCGTGAATTAAATGTTTTTTAACTTAGATAAAATAAATGAGTTTTAACTCCAAATAACTATATCATACATACTATATTTAACGATAATATTCTTTATTTCATTTTTATTTCTGTAATCTTATACTGAGTTGACAGAAATTTTGAAAACTCCGGAGAAATATCTGGTAAACAAAATTTTTACTCGAAAGCCACAGTTTTACGAACACATGTGTCAGAAAACAAAGATAACAAGCTTATGTGAAACTCGTCTAACACATCACATTCATAGCTCACAAGAATAATATTAAGGAGGAAGTAATAATCGTAATTCTTCATCATAAGTATTGTATAAAAATGACGATTTTGTTTCCTGTCAGAACTTGGCATGAAGTTGTTGCTAGCAATACAGGTATTGCAAAAATGTTTTTTGCAATAGATTTGATGTACTCCACACAGACGATGATATTTTTCATGGCCATTTGAAGTCATAAGTGAAATAAGTTAAGAAAGTTACATAATGGCATACATACATATCATAAAACTAAAAATATTTTAGATAGATCTTCCTTGGCACTCATGTTCCAGGTTCCAGGTACGCTTCACAGACACACCTTACAGTTGATTTCAAAGCATTTCTCAGGACTCGTCATTTAAATACACATAAAACTTGAGCGCTATCATTAGGGGCCAGATGAGAAATGCAGAAAGCAACACGTCCACTATGAGTATCTGCCCTACATTCCCAAGTATTATTGTAGGAACTTTGAACAACATTCACTTCTTGTAAAAGAGTTACTCGTAATATTGAGAAACATTTGATAAATTTTCTCGCTCTCCCTTCAATGTATTGTATTAATAATGAATAGTATTAATTTTACACCTGTACAATTCAATATCAAGTATATAGTTATCAATCCGAAATATTTATTTAGAAAATGAAAGTCATGTCAGTGTTATTTCAGGGAAATATTAAACTAATTGCTTAGTTTGGAAAAGAGATACTTAATTTTTTCAGAATCATATTGAGAGTTTTATTTTCTAACTTTTCATTTATTGGAATTGAAATTTTGACTTACGCATATTCGAATTAATGGAAAGTTCGATTAAGTAGAAGTTTGTTCTTGAATTACCTGTCTAGATTTCCGCAATTCTAGTTCTTATTTGTTAGATACTCCCTGTTTTACATTGCAACATTTACTTTAGTAAATTGCAACAGTAATTACTACTAATAGATTGCTTCAGTCCCCCACGTTCACCTCGTATTGACGGTACAATTACACTGATGTATGTACAATTAGTGCAGCGTGCGATGAAAATTCGATGCAATTTGAACGCATTTGAAATATTCGAGTGGCATATGGAATTAGTATCGAATTAAACATGTAATAAAACACTGACAATTACCTTAATTCAATGAAGGAATTACTGATAAAAAGATTTATATCATTCAAAACTTTCAGTCCGAATCCTTGAAATTTACGTTTATTCCGAACAATGACCGGTAAAAAGAAAAGAAAGATAACACATATTATTGTATGTGTTTTGTACTACTGCGAAAATTTTAATGGCTAATAAATGAAAACGTTTTACGAAAAAAATCGAGTCAATAAATCATTCTATTGAGTTTTTTTTTGTAGCGTAAGCTTTGTTTTTTATGAACAGAAAATAAAACTGACGGACGGGTCAAAATAAGCATTTACTAAGACTCGAGGACGTAAATATCTAAATTGTAGAAAAAACGGCCCGCAGATTTTAAAGCTATCGCTAGTTGTTATTTTTCTAATATTTGTCACGTTGCCACTTGTTGGAACGTGGAGCGGCTCCAGCATCACCAGTTCAATAACTTTAGCAGCGTGCTGAGCAAATCAGTTAGTACAAGTTTTCAGTATGTGGAACCCACATATTGTGATGCTTGCTGAGAAGAATGCATCCGTGTCATTGGACATGTTTAAAAAGATTGATAAAACATTAGAAATTCATTTCCAGATAAGCTGAGAAAATTTTAACATCTACTTATATGTTTTCACAATCCAATTGGAACGTTTTCCTTTTATGTTCGAAAAATAAAAAGTGCAATATTGGCTGTCGGAATCCATGCAGCACGTCTGGTAAGATGAACATTTGGTGGGAACCTCCAGCATGTGTTGAAATTAGCATATTTTTGAATAGCCAGAGGCAGCAGTCTGTCAAGGAAGAAACATTTTTTCTAGAGATCAGCAAAATTGGAATACGTTGTTTGTTTCGGATGGGATGGCAAATGTGAAATTGGAAAATCACAACTCAATTACTTTTTTCACAAGGGGAACTAAAATGATGTAGATCTAAGATGTAATATGCATGATTTCTAGTCCAAAAATATGTATTAACTCTATTAATATATTAATATTAATATTATAAATTGATAACATTATATGTATATATATATTAATTGATAGGACTATTAACATCAAGTGACCGGAGTGCTTACAATCGGAACTATAATTAGTCAGCGAAATTTTGTGCTAGCCTCCCTACACATTACTAATTGTACTTATGCCCTAGGTTAAATAAACATGATATTTGTTTGTGAAGTTTAAGAAGCACTCCACGTAGGCAAGTTAAATTCAGCGTAAAAAAGAGCATGAACTGTGTTAACATTAAATAAAAATGTATTATAACACAATAACATTAATTATTTTCGTTTCTTATTGAGACGGTACATGAAGGTATAATAAACATCATAAAAATATAAAATGACCTTAATTTATAATGCACCTGTTTTTATAGAACAATGAGGTCATTACTGTAGAGTTGTCTTGTAAGGTAACGCAAAGCCAATATTCCAAGCATCGGATGCACTTTCAGAGGGCAGAAGTTCAGTCACACACTAACAGGGTGTCTCAGAAAAAAGAAAACCGTTTTGAAAAGTTCGCTTTTTATCCGGATGATATTAGCTCACTTACTGTCGCTAAATATAGATAGTTAAACAAAGGTTGTAATATTGAAAATTATGTAAAATTGAGTTTTTTAACAGATATTTATCATACTTCAGGTGACGTTGCTTTCGAAAATTTACCATGTTTTTACTGTGCTCTACTTGCCAATGGCCAGTCGATCTTCAAAAGTTGAAACTCGCGTTGAATGCTTGTCCCTAACTCTTCGTGGGTGACAAAAACTTTGAACTTCAGGTGACTTCAAAGGAAGAAATCGGAAAAAGTAAAATCGGGTGATCTTGTGGCCATTCAACTTCGTGACTCAAATCGGTGACGGAAAACATTCTTTAAGCAAACTCTCACGATAGCTCGTCGATTACAAGCTGCACTGTCTTGGATCTCCCAAATTTGATTAAAATTGCCAGTTTATGGTATATGAAGATCATGCACGGTGATGCCAGGTTAACATTCAAAATGTTGCACTTCAAGATTTCGTAAGTAAATTTTTTTTACTATTTATGAATTTTTATTCTGGGGTCACATGAAGTCTAAGATTTCCGTTACTCCCCTTGTCAATTCAAAGAATTAAAGAAACAGAATTCAGCACGAGCTTGAGCTGTAGAAGAATGACCGACTGTTAGTGAGTAGAGCAATGCAGAAAAAGATATCGGGGCGTAAAAAATGTCCAGGAAAGCGTGTTTAAATCAAAAAGATTTTTTTAATAATTAATTTTTCATAACAAACCTTCACTTGACTACATTCCACAGTTTCATTCAGCTAAATCCATATTGATATTCATAAGTGGAGCAAACATGTTTCTGAGATACCCTGTACACAGTTTTGTAAATTGTATTCTTCATATAAGTATCGCGACTTTATGATCCAAAATAAATTTGTCACAAATAATTTTTTTTTAATTATTCAGTTATTTTCTACAATTCACAGTCGTAAAAATTTAAGAACAACATGAATTAGAAATTTCAGTCATTGGCTGAATTCGAAATACGAAATAATGTCACAGCTGCCAATTTCTGCTTGAGTAGGACTGTGTTGTTCAAGAAAACTGTTCTGTAAGAAAAAGAGAGGAAAAGTCAGTGCTCTCGCTTTTGAAAGTTAGTTTGATTAAGATTTACTGACATCCATTCAACCATTCTCTTGACTTAAATGGTTAGGGAGGAATTTTATCCTGAATGTCATTTGGAACTGCTTGATGTTCTGAAGCTGCCCCAATGGAAAGATGACAATCGATTCATGATGTTCAGTGAATGGAGAATTTTGGAACCACTGGGCCCTTTGTTATTGGTATTCATCCATTTATTTGTCATGCTCAAAATTTTCAGTGATAATGTTACCAAGTTCTCCTTGTTGCTGTGCTGCTTCAATACAGGTGTTATTCATCGTCTATCAGAAATGGATTATTTGTACCAATGTGCAATTGTGCGGTCGTACATGAGGTTTATTTCTCTAAAAAATTCGACGACATTTGTGAGACGGCTACGTTTCTCATGAATCCAGGCTGGGTGTCAGTAAACAGGATTTTGGCTTGGTGGCTTATTGTTGTACGGTCTTTGAGTGAACTTTCTATTGTTTTATTAATGAAAGATCTCAGGCAAATTGGGCACCAGAGACTAGGTGCTTGTTCATTCCCTTTTTTAAAAATAGAAATCATATATGTCTGTTTTCAGCCTTCTGGAACAATCCCAATTTTGAACGATCAATTGAATATATTTGCTAATAACTTCAGCTGCTTTTTTGAGTATGCAAAAAATAATTATTTCGGGTCCTGTTTATTTAGATGATTTCAGAAAGCTGAACTGCTTTTTTACCTCTTTTAATATGAATATACGTCCGTTAGGACGTCGCGAAAGTTCAAGACATGAAATTGAAGGATTTCAGTTAAGTCTTTTAAGGTGAACTATCAATTGAAGTATTTATTTAGAATTCTAGATTTGCTTTTATTGTCCGTTTGAGTTGAGTCATCAAGGTGGATCAGTGGTTCAATTGTATTTCTTTTGAGTCGTCTGTCGTTTACGTATTTGTAGAAGCTCTTCGGGCTAGCATTTGTTTGTGCTGTAACTGCAATTTCTTCCTTTTGCTTTGTATACTTCATTGTTTGTTTTACAACCCTGCAGGTATGGATGTGTTAATGACGATAAGTGTCTATTTGGCATCTTTTACGTCTTATGTACGACTGTTGCCTGCCATTTATTAGGTGTTTAATTTCTCGTGAAAACCAAGGAGGGTTATTGGTGTACCTCATGCACTTGGTTGGGATATAATGCTCAGTGGTGGTTGCGATTTTTTCTCTAAGTATCATGTAGCATCGCTTGGCGACCTTGTTACTTACTATTTAGTATCTCGTAATAAAAACTGCAGAGCTCGTTTTTTATTAGTTTTTATTATGCCCGTGTGTAGTTGAGGACGTTTTCGATTTGTGTCCTAGCCCAGAGTGTATGATCACAAGTACCACAAGTGAGCTGGTAATTATTCAGAGCGAAGATAATATTGGTTCCTCATACATATAATAAACATTTCTGTGTGAATAGGATTCAAATTGACCGCAAATTTGCTCTCGATGCTGAGCTGTTGATAGAAGACGTTAATGAATGCTGTCGTGCAAACAACCGGGCTCTTGGACACGTCTTCCCAGCCATGGTCTTCCTCTTGTTTGCCTCCAGTTTCGCCTACCTGCTGCCCTTTGACTGACTTGAGTCGGTGGAATTTGCGCTCACAAGTGATTGGCATGTACCGTCAAATTGAATCTAGTTGAGTGTAATTCAAAAGCCGTTCTGTAGATTTTCGTTGAGTGAAACAAACCTGTAAAATTTTGTTAGAAATGTAGGAATTCGGGCCAAAATCTGTGAATGAAACCTATTTAATGTTACACCCCTCACAAAATAAAAACATTGAGTCAAAAGATCTAGCTGGCTTACTGTAGATGCCCAAGTTGATGAAAATAAAATAAATTCAAATTTGATGCGATCAATGGCTCCTCGTTATATCGTGCTACCGGAAAACACATTTTTGCTGGATAAATCGTAGGTAATATTTCATTTATCACTGCGTATCATTTTTGAATTATACCTACGTTATACCAGGGAAATTTTCAGTGAATGAGCTTAACTACCAGTAAAAAAGAATTTTTTCAGTTTTTTCTGTTATCGCCTCATAAGAACATACCATATTGCACAAAACAAATGTATATTGGAATTTTTTAGAGGTAAGATATTAGTGTTCAATATAATAACCTAAATGCAGAAAAAGTCACTAAATCGTTCTCGTTGTTCTTTTGCATAAGGAGAAATCACAAACGAAAGACAGAGTAACACAACCATTATTTGCATGCTTTTTCGTTGTGACAGTGTAATTGACAGTCGAAGCACTACGAAGAATGTACCTTATAATCCGCAAATCATTCGACAAATGTGATGGCTCTTTTCATCAAGTTTATATACTTTAACGCCAAGTTTTACCCTCCAAATTTAATTGGACTTCGACGTCGTACGCTCCTTTAAGATATTAAAGGACTCACTGATATACCTTTCATTCACATGATTTTTCAGGTATTCGAGTTTTTACCTGTTATTTGTGCAGTGCATGTACGTACTTTACATTCATTCAGTAAAACATGTGTCATTGCAATATGTTTTATTAAAAAATGAGTGCTTAAATTGGTTAAATTGGTGTGGTCTCCTAGCTTGAGCCTAATTTAACAATAAAAACCACATTTCATGTTACGAACTGTTAATTTAGTTTACAAGGACGTTAAAATGTTTAGTTCGCTGACAAAAACGGGACAAGGGAAAAACATCAACTTGAGAATCAGGATGCGTATGGGCAATCTCACAATGGAGGCAAATCAGAAATATTGTGTTCCTAAAGTATAGTCATATTCAAGTTAGTTATCTCTCATTATTACAGTGCCAATTCGCAGACTGCTTCAGCAAGCTAAAACACACTTAGTGTTTGGTAACGTTGATTGAATGCTCCTTTATATCTCTTATGAAAACAACGTAACCATCGCGCATGGTAATAAATGTTTCGATAAAATTCTTATGAAAACGACGTAATCATTACACATGGTAATGAATGCTCCTTTATATCTCTTATGAAAACGACGTAATCATCGCATAAGATCGAGAACGCTACAGTAAAACAGTATCTTCTAATTGTTTCAGCAAGCGTACAGCTTCACCAGTGCACAAAAACATTCACAAAAAACTACATTCAAGGTGATGAAAAAGTATGATTCTTGACAAGAATTTCTTTGATTTTTGTTGAAATTTTTCTTTGATAGATGAGAAATTAATGGTTTCTATCATCTATTGTTTGGTAATCATATATTCATTGAAACATACAACACTGTACCGAAGGGTCAAACTTTTCGATCTGTGTTCTATATATAAAGTACAGCAACTTGGAACCATCACATTCGTATTTCGAAATGAGAATGGAAAATAATATCAAACGAAATACTATTAATCCATTTGTTATAAAAACATTTCAATTGTGTAATTTCAAGAGGAATAATATGTAAACATCTTATGAAACTTTTTATGGTCAATTTTCCTGTACCAGCAGTGAAAATATTTTTCTCATCAAATTTAGGCCTTATAATTGAACGAAGCCAGTTAAAATAACAATTATATGTAACCAGTGTCACTTTTCGTCTTGAACCGAAAGGGGAAATTCTCTCCCGAACTCTAACGACGACATTTTAGAAACATCAATACGTAGATTCATTCAGAGCAGAAACACCAAAAGACCTAAATAGTTTGTAAAACATGATGATTTTTCTCAACTTATCACAAACGTAGGTAAACAATCTCTTATGAGAGATAAAATTCAGATACTTAGAACCATTGACGTATTCTGAAATAAACACAATGAACACATGTCATTCCATATATGAACAGATTTAGGAGCATCAATTAACAAAGTGCAGTAGATTATTTCAGCTCGTTCGCTAAGATGGCAAATGTCGATCTACTAAGTAATGTTATGAGACAAGAGTACCTGTCTACATATGTTTTGTACTCGTATATCAGTTCTTGGAACAGTTCTGCTTCACATGAATTAGAAACTCTAATTGTCTTCAAGTTTGTGATGAAATATTCAACAGTCACTCATTAAGCCAGGTCCCTGTAGCTGTTCCCGGCTCCTTGGATGAATATTGTATTATCGTAAACGCAGAATTCAGTACCGCCAGTGAAGTGCTTCCTGTTTACAATAAAAGATGAAAATATCGAAAATTAATATATTCCAAACCGAGGATGTAGTAGAGCCTCTTGATGCACGCTTGTTGTAATGACCCTGACATATCAAGAGGAACGTGTGCTTTTACAGATGAAAATATTTAACTCGTCTGCAGTGGTAAGCTAATTCTCACAACCCAATGCAGGAGTAGTTTAATTTACCATCGATCTTTAGCTACATTCGATAGTTAAATTGATTAGTTATCACTTTGTCTATTTTGTTTGATAAAAAGGTTATTTTTCAACAGAGTTAAGTCTCACTGACGTTTCTGCAAATCATGCAAATGAATTTGGTGTTCATATATCTCTCAATATTGCAAGTGCTTTATTAAGGTCGCTGCGAAAGAAATAACCTTGAGCATCTTCCGTCGGTCTGTTTTCAGTCGTCCGATGGAGGGTTCTAGAGATCCCAATTACGACTGAACGTCCAAAACAACTTTAGTTGATGTACTGATTATGCACGATGGCTGATCCGACAACCGTTCCACGTTTCATTTTATAACCCAAAGATCGTTCGATTCGTATAAGTTAGACGCACAAATTTGTGGAGTTCTATGAGCTTCTCGTCAAAACACCATTTTGAAAAGTTGAGGGTTCATTTCACTGATCTTGAGAGCGGTAATGGGAATTTTACATAACTGGCTAAAGTTTTGCCAAAAATCCACAAAAACATCGTATATTTCGCATTTTGTAAATATGTATCACTGTTGTCTCTTGCGTACAAAAAATGTACAAAGGATATTCTAAAAACGGCACTAAACCAATTAACATTTCAGTTCAGTCGTATATGAGCACGCAAAAAACTTGATTCTGAAACGTATTTTGAGTATCGTGGGTTAAATTAATTGTTTTTCGAATGAAAAAAACAGCTATCTCGATTCGTTGGAGCATAACATCAGCAGCTCCTATGATTTTTGCTCTGATAATTCGTACCATTTGTATTTGTGGTTTAACAACTGAATATTCAAATTTGGTGCTTCATATGCTCTAGTACTAAAAGATTGTTATTATAAATCTATTCTATCTAAACCACCAGCTTGGTCGATTGGTGAGCGAACTCGCTTGCGATGCGAGAAGACCTGGGTTCGAGGCCTGCTACTGCGGTGGTCAGTTTGTGTATGACCATCGCTTGGCTAGAATAACGGCATGGGAGTTGGGTATCAAGCCAAGAATGGGCTAAAAGGCTCGTTCCTATAGCCTCAGTTTATTCTATTCCATTCTATTTTCCCAAAGTTCGTTCTCTCTAAAATGTGTTTGTATTGTGATAGTAAAAAGTCCAGTTGAACTATGTAATTATTAACGTACACTGTTAGCCGAGAAGCTATGTCTCTGTACAATATGTGTTTTCTAAGTATTCATTTTTCATACATTGTACTCTATCATATTATTCATTAGAAAACTTGAATATTGAACTCAGAAGAAATCAGTTTTCACTCAATGATTTGAGGTATAAATAAATTTCTGTGCTTATCGATTTAGTTTCATTAAGCTCTGTTTCACTTTGTTGGCTAATCCCAACGTTCGATAGTCACACAGTTTAATTTTCAAATTATTGTATCGAAAGATCAATGCAATGTGACGTCGTGGTTAGAACATGCAGTCATAGAGGTTTTTATTAGGGATCAAAACCTTTTCTAACCTTTACACTTAATAAGTTAACTTTGAAGGATAAGAATATTTTACGAGTATGTTTATATTTTGTCAATAAAACTTACCATCGGGCTGTAGAAATTCATCATCCTGAATCCGTGAAAAAACAACGAACTGTAGATTTTGGAATATAATATAATCAATTTATTTTAATTAACACATTATCAAAATAACCATTGAATGACAACATGCCAATCCTTTTCTCAAATGAGGAGATCTATCTGAATAAAAATTTATAGTAAGGATAAAACCAAACTCAAGTGGGCTGAAGCTAGTGTTCATAAAGTATTTGAAGGACTTCGTTGAAGTTTTTCATGAATGTGACTCAATCTTTCTTTTATTTTTCGGAAAAAGTTCATTGAAGTGTTGATGTTTTGTGAACTGCGTCAAAAAAAGAAATACGTCGAGTCCTGCTGAAACCAGTATTGATGTCTGGTGGTCACAGCCTTAACTGCATGCCAGATTATATTCTATAGGATTTTTTCGAGGTAGACATCAGAGTTGACGGATCTTTCAAACCAAACCACAGAGACGATCCTCCCATCCACCATCCAGACCCAGGATAGAAATTTTTCTTTATGAGCCTTCTTGCACTTGATTATACTTTGTTGGAGTCCCGAACCTGTTGATTTAATTGTTTGGTGGCTGGTGAAAAACAAACCATTTATTATCTGGCCAGATTACACGTTGAAACCAGTCTTCCTCAAAATTGAGCCAAAAATGCAGCCCGCTAGCCTGGATTCCTTGTTTGCCTGACTGAGTATTGCTTCAGGAACGGCTTGTATGCCTTAAACTTGAGATGTGATCCCAGAATTAGCCAGATGCTTTCATAGTTTAAACCCATGATGACAGCATGTCTAACCTGGGATTTTGGACTTCGTTCAAGAAAATTCTTCATTGTCTTTAGGTTTTGTCATGCAACGCACTTCTTGCAGGAGGGAATCTGAGGTTGAACCAAAGCTGTTTGGGCAAATCACTTCCCAGTTCTATTAAAAGCAGATTATTTGAGTCTTGACTTAAATGGTTAGGGAGGAATTTCATCCCGAATGTCCTCTGGTACTGCTTGATGCTCTGAAGCTGCCTCAATGGAAATATGACAATCGATTCATGAAATTCAGTGAATGGAGCATTTTGGAACGACTGGGCCCTTTGTTATTGGTATTATTGATATCCTTGTTTCATTAAAAATTTAGCAATTGAACATTTTTGACTACTTAATGTTTTAATAAAACTATTTGTAGATCATATTGTACCATATTACAATTTGACACACAATTATAGAGAAACTGATGTTTACTACTTTTTAAAATCATATAAACACGTAATCAATTTATATATATTTGTTCGTAAATGAAAATAATTTTTGAGGTGCAGGATTTCCCTCTTTATCCTTTTTGTAAACTTCGCTATCCAATTTCAGAAAATTGTTGCTGGATTCAAAAAGAAATTGATCTTAAATTGTAACATGCCGTACCATGCAGAACGCTTCAGGGAATAAAAAATAAAAACTCATTGTTTTATCAGTTAGTTTTTACATCATGGACACCAACTTGTCTGAATCAGCGTATTGAAAAACGATATGGAATTGGAATCTGCAAAATTCATTCCAAATTTCAAATATCAGCTTCTAAACGGTGGCCAAATATGTTATCTCTTTCAATATATTGAATTCCCGTGCACAAAACTATGTTGTTTGGTCCAAACATCACTCCACATTTTGTTTATATAAATGCACATGATTTTATTCCAATACTAGTTGCTCCATGAGACTATAAAAGGGGCTATTAAAAATAATCAAGGATGTCTTTTAAATACAAGCTTCAATAATTTCATGTATTGAAGTAAGTTTTACCAGTAACAGTTTTAGTTACTGTACTCAACTCTGTACTTTAACGTTAAAACAAATTTGGATGCAAATGAACTTAATTGTAAAATTTTTGTCGCTGGTGATTAAAGATGTACAATATATTCGCTTATGAAGTAAGACTTCAAAACATCTTGACTTGATACAAAAAAGATGATATAAAAAACTCATAAAGGTATACGTTATTACTTGCTACGTTGCATGAATGCTAAAAAATAATAGAATGAATAAGATATTAATTTCATGATATTACATACATCTGTGAGAAAATACCAGAGAATACTGGTAAATTGAACAGGAAAATGTGCTTGCCTCTCTTCTAGAAAAATATAACTTTAGAGCAAAATTTCTGGTGAAAAGTTGTTCAGAAGTTTGAATGGTTGGCTTAGGCTGAGGAGGGAAATCAATTTTAGTTTTCACAATTTAACTTTTTTAGAAAATATCGAACAATTTAAATGCGGTTGGAATCTGAACATCAGTGAACGACGATTGTGTGAACGGCGGAGAAAAAACTTCAATACAAAATTTCAGAGCGTCGTTAAAATTCTATTCTGCAAAGTTTCAAATAAGTCAAGCTCACCTCGGAAAATGTTCTTTTCTTGATGTGTGAACTCAGTACACTCACGTCGTCATACTCAAGTGAAGAGAAGACTTAAACAGAATGAAGAAATATTTTTTTTCAGCTCACATACTGCTAGTTTTATTTGCCTTTTCATTGAAATTGTGGAAGACAACCTAACTTTTTGGGCTATATAAAGCCTTGACGACTCTAGTGCCTTCGTCGTAAGGAAATTCAAGAACATCTGAGGTGCATTGGGGACTCGAACCCTATTTCCAAAATGGCCACTAGCAGGGAAGATCGAACATCAAGTCCTAATGGGGCGTCAATAAACGCTTGACATGTCAGCCTCTACGGAATAAAAATTCAGTCGATTGCTTCGGGTTCTACTTCTCAGGACATACGCTTGCAAAATAATAACAGAACCAGTAATTGATTCTTTGAACTTGTTCTTCAGGCTTAAAAATATTTCATTACTATACGTCTACAGAACATTATGATCAGCGCCTAAGAAATGAAAAATCAGTCCAATGATTCGTGTGCTATCTTCAGAGTGCTCTGTACGGATAAAAATAAAATAGAAAATAATTATATTTTAAAGCTTGTTCGTCAGGCTTACAAATATTTGACTTCAATAGATTTAAGGAACATTACGATTTCCTTAAATTGATTTCATTTTTGAAGGCCATTTTTCCGTTGTGCAGTTCGTAGCATATTAAAGAAAACAACTCTGCATTATTAAGTCAGACTGGTTCCAGAAATATTTATCGAGTTCATTCAGAAAAAAATTGTGTAAGTTTACGAACATTTCGTAAAGCACTCTTTCTTATTTTCACAGAACCTGAGAATCTATGCAGCCGTCCCATTTGAGCGATTATTATTGACAGATTTTGGAATATTCTTGGACTAAAAAATCCTGATCGGGTTCAGGAGTCTTTCGATATTTTCACTACGATTCCATTTCATTTTCAATCACATTTGAGATGCAGTCACTTTGTATAAAATAAATTGTCAAATGTTTTCCACATCGAAACGTCAGCTCTAACATTGACCTCTTTCTTTGATTTTAGAGGTTTTTGTGGCTAAGCATCTTAAACTCATACGGTTGAGAGTTGGAGAGAAGTTACACGAAAATGTTGAATTATGAGTGAGAGTATTTATTTGATTGGTAAAAATTTAATCCCAACTAGTGCTTTTTATTTCTTTGACCCAATTTCCCGTGATTATGATGGACAATCATGATTGTGCTGGACACTCATGATCGTGCTGACGTCAGGGATTGTGCTGGACACTCATGATCGTGCTGACGTCCGGGATTGCGCTGGACACTCATGATCGTACTGACGTCAGGGATTGCGCTGGACGCTCGTAATTGCGAGATTGTGCTGGGGACTTCATCTATTTTTGTGTGGAACACACTAGCTGTAGCTAACACATTTCACAGAGAGACTTGCTCTACGTTCTCTCCTATTTTATTAATTGACTAGTCAAAAAGAATTATGAGTTTAACATTCAGGTACACAGTGCACCTCGTACGGGAGAACCTCGATGTGTTTCAAAACTCGTCTGTCGGCATGGCTAAATTAAAAATGAGGCTGATACTGAAATAAGGACAAAGACAAAGTAAATAAGGACAAGGTCCTCAAGAACCTGGTCAAGGACTGGATAAACAACAAGGTTATTCAAAATTAAACTTTGATTAACAAGGAAAGGATAAAGAAGGACAGAATTTTGAAGAACAGAGTCAAAGACTGGATAAATAAAGACAGAATTAATAATGACATGATATTCACTAGAAGGAAAGGATGAAAAAATACGATAAATTTTACAAAACTAATTGATAAAAGCCATAAAATGAAATTCTCTACCTATGCGCCAACAGAACTGAATGTTTCGTGGTAGTTTAATTTCCAAATTGAAACACGAGTACGGGAAAACTCCTGCGGTAAAGTAAAAAAATTAATTCACCAAAAATATTAAGGGTTTTTGAATCGGGTTATGTAACATAAAGGAACAGCAATGAAAATTCATAATATAGATCGTATTCTAGTGATTTTCAAATATTATAATATAACCAACGTCCTCACACGAACTGAATAATCATGTTCAGGAATGGACTCGTGTGATTGACTCCACTCGCTTTCCCGCTATTTGTGGCTTCTTACTTGAAGCATCAACAGAAAAACTAAACAGCAGTCTTAGATATAGAATAGAATAGAATGGAATAAGGCGATAGGAGCAAGACTTTTGGCCCATTCTTAGGTCGGTACCCAAGTCCCATGCCGTAATTCTAGCCGCCGATGGTCATACACAAACTGACCACGGCGACAACGGACCTCGAACCCGGGTCTTCCCGCATCGCAAGCTGGTTTGCTCACCAGTCGACCAAGCCGGTGGTATATCTCTGTTTATAGAACCTTGCATCTTAACTTTTTGAGATTTAATAGTAAGATTTCAGTCTTTTCAGTAAGGTAATTATTTCCGTTATGGGATATTCAACAATTTGAATTCACTGTAACTGATGTTGTGGACAGTGCCATATCAACTAGCTTTATAGTCAGTAGTGATCCTGCAAACATTAAGGAATTTAAACCCAATTCCATAATACTGCTAGAGATGGTCAAGGTAATCTACTGTCCACTTCTCATTTTGTAAAATATATATAAAACAATGTGAAGTCAAATCATAAGGATAATTGTTAACTTCTTGCATAGGGATTAACAATTTATTCCATGGAATGAAACACCTCTAAAATTTCGAAAAGAATACTAATTGAAGGTTTGATATTAAGTATGATGCTGATTGTCCCTCTACAAAGAAATAATTAAATTAGTCATTTTCAAGAAGCGAAAACTCATTGAAACTTTAGACGCCATTCATTTTCTGGGAGATAAATCTCGAGGGCATAACAAATTATTTAGAGTTGGATGGGGCTGTGTGCGTTTCTTGTCGCTGACGGAGCTGCAAGAGCTTGGCTTTCTTTTAATGACTGTGGAGAAGAAAAAAGTCAAAGGAATTGTGGGTAGGTTTTTGCCTCAACTTTCCCTAAACTTTTTCAGCATTTACAGAGAACAAAGTTTCGCTTTTGTTCGGAACGGAATTAATTGAAGTAATTTTTCGAAGTAATTTGTTGAAAGGGTTGATCACAAACTGAAAGAACTAACAGAGGCATTGGTCGACCTTACAGTTATTGTTTGCGCTTGTGTAGCTTGAAGTGAAGTTACCATCTGACTTCAAGGCAATATTCATTAATGAATTAAATTTTATAAATATAAAATAGTCCGTGCTTTTGTTATAAATTTGATATAAATTTAAAGTCACAACTCAAGGAAGTGATCATACTTAATGAAGGAAAGTAAGTCATCGATTCAAGAATCCCAGCACTGAAATCAAAGTTCTACAGAATTTGAACTCATGCAAAAAAAATTGAAAAATGAATGGCGTTGGTGGTCTTTGTAAATTTAGGTCCGTTTAACAAAATGATTTGATGACATTCAGTTGGATTGAAGTTTTAACGTAAATTTAGGAGGGTTGGGGCCTAAACGCAGCCTGACTGCGCGTAGATCTTCTTTAATACTTAGTAGCTTGACAAATGAGATCTCAAACAGAGCCTGGAAAAATATCTCATGTATGTAGCCCTGTTCATGATCAATTCTTTTGAAAAATCTTGTGAAAACTCCTGTAGAGAATTGTTGCTGTTTACCCTACAACTAATTAATATATTTTTGCTTAACACGTTTGTTGCGATTGCCTAGCTGGTGCAAATCTTTACTTTGTACATACAGTCACTAGAAAGCTTTGAAAAAATTACAGAACCTAACCTGAGTGACCCACCGGTGGGTTGCATCGCAACAAACGTGTTAATGATGTTAATATTATTCTATTTATTATTTATTAATTTGAATCATCGTTTAATAAATAATATTGTTCCACTATGGTTGCAGCATACTGAGTGAAAGCAGCAGGGACAAAAATACAGCGAGCTACGTCTCCTAGACAATTTTTTTACAATTTGCTAACCTTCTAATCTCGAACGAAAAGCATGAATACATTTTTTAAAAATAAATAACTGAGTTCTTCTAAAATAATTTTACTTCATCACAACTGATTATAGTAAAACCCAAATTGTTTTTCGTCTTTGCTGTCGATAGGATAAAGGGCTCATTGTGCATCCTTGTCTATTTGTCATTGTCATTCTGAGGATTCCTCACCTTTCAGCGCTCTTTTAGAAGCGCAAAGAGGCGAATTTTGTGCTATAGTAGAAGTCTTTTTAACTGGCACCTATGGGACTTTGCAGTTGCCGGTTAATATCACTCAAGTAACCACAAACAATTCATAGACACGCTAGACATAAAAGGAAAACAATATCAATTGCTAAAAGCAGTTAGGGAAGAAAAAACATAATGAATAAATATATATAAAGCTTGGCGAGCAAGTGCCGGTTTGAAGGAATTCTACTGTATATGTCTTTCAATACCTTTATTTTGACACTTAATGTTTGTTAACAACAACAATAATTTGCAATGTTGCTCTTTTCTTCCTCTTTCTATTAATAAAACATATTTAAAAACTAGCATATATTATTATCTGTGAAATTAGATACTGTTTAAACAATAGAGAAAATCAAGTTAATTTATTCACGATTATAAAAATTAATTCCTGTTTGGTCACAAGTACATCCAGAGTCTTTGATAGTTCTCCAATCTGTGTTTTACGAGTGCAAGAACTCTGCTACTATGCATCTCTGTCCAGGTGTACTAAGCGTCTCTGTCCAGGTGTACTAAGCGTCTCTGTCCAGGTGTACTAAGCGTCTCTGTCCAGGTGTACTAAGCGTCTCTGTCCAGGTGTACTAAGCGTCTCTGTCCAGGTGTACTAAGCGTCTCTGTCCAGGTGTGCTAAACATCTCTGTCCTGTTGTACTAAGCATTTCTGTCCAAGTGTGCTAAACATCTCCGTCCAGGTGTACCAGGCATCTCTGTCCAGTTGGCCAGGTTTATAACATACATCAAGGAGGTCACTGCCTTAACACGCAACAGTTTATCCACGTTACCCAGTAAAAATGTTAGTAGACGTTTACGAGGTTTCTTAACGCCTTCCCTCTTCTAAACATTGCACGCCTTAAAACGTACAAGAACACTGGAAGTTCAGTACCCCTCAAAAGTACACGGGAAAAAATTCAAAAAATCTCCCAGTGCTATTACTATTTATTTCACTGTACTTGTATATTTATATCTGAGTAGATGACATAAGGGATTCGGATGAAGAGCCTAAAAATTTTCAAGTGAGAATATTGATCATATTGAGACGTTTTATGTCTTTCTTTGCATGTGAGTATTTACTACACATGAATTCGATTTCAATAAAATGATGATTAATTCATACCAATTTTGAATGATTAACTTCTAATAGAAACCAGCAATGGGTAGTCATTAATCCATGTAGTCAATATTAATCGAAAAAATCAAAATTATTTGCAATCATTGAAATCTGTTGATACTTGTCATTTACACATAAATCACCCCACTGTAAATTTTTAAATTCACAAAACAAGTAGTTTTTTAACCTTTCTTCGGTGTTTGGGTCTGTGGGACCCGTTTTTATTTTTACTGCTAATATTTTTACTGTTTATACTACTTGTAATTAGGATGAAGTAAGCATCCAGTGTGTATTTTAAGATAAAAGTGCTTGAATGTGGGGGATTAAAAACGACAATGAGCAACAGGTCCACTAGATCCACAAACACTGGCTGAGTAACAACAATATGAACACCACACAAATGTCAACGCTAGAAAATAGAACTTGTATATCAAGGTCGTATACATATTAATTGGAATTATATGCTGTGATTCTTTCAGTGGAGGGCGAGCTCAACTTCTGATGACGATCAAGTGTCGGCGAGACCACTTCGTTCCTTAATTGCAGAATGTCTTAAGAAATTAGGGCACTGAAGAGTCAAGGGTTTTCAGCTGACGCCACCAGACTTGAATAAATGGGCCAGAGCTATGTACGTTGTCGCAAGATCAATATCGACCGAACGTAGACTCGGATTAATTTATCACTATCAGATCCCTAATAGAACGTAAAGTTTTAGGAAAGGGTAGAACGTTGAGAAAACAGAAAAAGGTTCGAAAAATATCAAGTAATTATTTCAACCAGCGCCTTTTTCGCAACGGCTTGCCAATTGTCCTTTTTCAAAGCTCTCACTTCTGAGAAAGAAAAGTAAGTGGAGGAGAAGTATGTAATTCCTTCGAGTGGACTTGGCCTGCAACTTATTACAGCAATAAATTTGTCCAGCTGTTCTCGACAAACTGATGAGAGCTGCGTTACCACAGCGGACTGAAGACAATACGACATTTTGAGACAAGAAACTGGTCAAAATGACCAGCATTTAAATTAAATTTTATCAAAGTAAAGTATAATATTTCCCCTGCACTTCAATTGTGATAAAAGAGCGTTGAAGCGAGATTTAACTACATACAGCTACCTAGACTACGAAGTTTTTGAGATTTATTCCTCAGAATTTATGATTGGACGTATTCCAATTTTTAGAGAGAACAGCCTGATTTAGCAGTTATCCTACTTCCATAAAATAGAGAACTGAATTGTTGCTTGTAGTAGCAGCACTCGTTGGTTTACCCCAGCCTTGTCATAAAATGTCATTTATTAAAAAAAGTATAAGCTGTCGCCAGTTTCTGATTCTCAAATTAGGCAACTTGTTGTTGACAGCCATGGAAAGAAATTAAGGGAACAATTTCACTACTTTAATCAATTTGGATTAATCGAGTTGATTTAAGTGTGCAAGACGTGCCTATACGGGATAGAAAGATCTAATGGTCCTGCCTCAAGTTCAATTGTTCATGCATTGATACGCGTGACGGTGATAAAATTACCTGGATTCAATATCATCTGACGTTTTTCAAATTGATTTCCAAACAATAGCTGAGAAACTTAATGTTAAACCCCCTACAGACACGTTTTGATATAAATCATTGTTGCATATCAATGAAGACGAACAAAAGCAGCTCAGATAACAAAATTGGTGCAATTACTCCTGTAATTGCACTGTTGCTTGCCATTCAAATTATGTTGACTGATCCATCTACAGTATAATATTCAAATAAACGAAGGTGATTTGCAAGGTAAGCACGAGTTTATGTCCTGAAATGGTTCTAATTAGAGTCACTTGATGAGGAATAATGACGATAAAACAGTTGCAAATGCGCTTGGAATTGATATGATCAGGAGTAAATTATGGAATACATTTGCAACGAGGGAGAAATAAAGGAATTCCATGAAAAAAAAACATAGGTGATGGCTTATCTGAGACTTCATCAGCAGTCATGGAGGGCTTGCGAGTGAGGTTGAGATATGCAGTAAGTTTTTAATATTTTATTGGCCACACTTGGGGAACAAAACTGAAAAAATTTAGTATGGTGTTTTGAAAGTGATTGGTGTACTAGAAAAATAATAGAGGTGACAGTGAGGTATGGAAATTAGAGAGTATTGTAAGATTATAATTGAAAATGTTGGAGTAAATTTGATGAGATCATATAAGAAATTCAAGAAGCACGTTCATATACGTGCACGTGACTCCTTATGTCTTACGGACAATGCAGTCAAATTCTTTCTGTTTGTAAAAGACTTAATGAGCGCACCGAAAGAAATTACAAACAGAGAAATCATTTGATAGAAAATTGGCAACAGGTCAACAACATCTATTTTCCTTTCGTTTTTTCGTCTTCGGCAGTATTATTTGTTAATAGTTTTAATGCGTTTTAATTTCCTAGAAAATGAACCAAGCATTATTTTCTTAGAATTCAAGCAGGTTATAAATTCAAATAATGTATGTATCTGGCCCTATAATTTTTCTCTCTGTTCTTAGTTTTTCATCACAAGTTAATTTATTACAACCAGTCACCTTCTTTGAGTTTTTAACTGCTGAAAGACTGTTTATTTTACCCGCTGAATAACTATTCATTTAAAAAAAACCTTCGAGCCAGTAGCACAGAAGATCGACGCAGCTGAAGCTTGGTGAATCAAAGGGAAATGAACTAAGAAACATTGTTGCAGCAAGAAACTTGAAAATGTAGTCGGGTTTTTAATCGCTCATCCCAAACGCCTGCCTTATCTATTAGGCTACTTGGTCTTGGTTCATTAGACTGCTTACCATAAGCGGTCGTCTCCTTGATGCACTTTGAGCTCAGCAAAGCATCGCTCAATCGATCATGGTTCTTGCTGCGCTAATCAATCTAACTCTTGCCTCAGAAAAACGGGGCGGACTTTTTTGGCACCGAACTTTGATGTTCGTCTCGTTAACCCGAAGCACTTGAGCATGCTTACGAAGATCTTGCTCGGCTACGGCGGGAAAGCTTACATGCATGTGGGGGAAAAAGATCACATGCCTTTTCGTGCGTTTAGAAGAATACCGAAAGATAATTTTACCTTAACAAACACTTAGGGTTACTCGTAACAATTACGTTACTGCACCATATGTCCATGCTTGTAGGAGTCTCGTTCTATTCAGTAACAAGGCAAAAAATTTAGCAAAAACATAAACAAAAAATGGCTAGGAAAATTTAAAATGAGACAGGAGGAAGATAGATTGATAGCTGGGATTTTTGAGGCTCTTTCGTATATTGAAGTAATCGCTTACAAAAAGTACTTGAGCGATCAAATTTGTCATATTGAATCTTTGAATTTCATTTTTAAAATTTGCAAAGAACTCTAACATTTGAAAACAAATCGACTTGTCTTTCAATTCAGGCAATAATTCAAGGGTGATATAGAAATCACTCTCAATATTTTTGAGAAACATTCAGAGCAATTTAATTTAGTTAATGCACAGGGTTGGCAAGCGCAGTAAAAACTTCATTGAGGCCAAGGTGACAGCTAAGAAACGCTAGAGGTCTTGTTTATAATGACACCAACATTTCCCTGTTGGTTGACGACGCATAATTGTTTTTCTATCAAAAGCAGGAGTACAGAACAAGAGTACAGTAGTAAAGAAGCATGTAGTACTGGTATTTGTGTTCGTGACCATCAATGAGGAATTTCCCTTTCTAAGGATTCTAACATACAGGCATCAACTCCATGCATGCATCAACTCATATGCACACATCAACCCACATACACACATCAACTCACATGCGTACATCAATTCACATACACACATCAACTCACATGCACACATCAACTCACTACACACATCAACTCACACACATCAACTCACATACACGCATCAACTCACATACACACATCAACTCACATGCACACATCAACTCACATGCACACATCAGTTCACATGCACACATCGACTCATACACATCAACTTCCATGCTCACATCAACTCACATACACATCAACTCACACGCATCAACGCCTAAAGTAAGCATCGATGGTCATATATGTATCATAGATGTAAGTAGAAAACATGCTTGTTGCATCACTGACCCGCCATTTTTATTTCACTCGTCATGTACGGGTGTGCTGGGCACATTTCACTTGGCTTGTTGTATACAAGTATTCTGAGACACTTGTTTAATCAATTTTTTGCTTCATTTCCGCAATAGACGAAAAAAATTACAGCTCGGTGGAGAAAAATTAATTTTGACAATCTTGTCCTCTTAATAATAGTTTCACGGTTTTATCACTTCTCTAATATCTTCCAGTTACTCCGCAAATCTGTCCCAAATTTTGAAAATCAAACACCCATTATAATGTAAAATCATCATAGTGGTTGTTAAAAAATGTTTCACGGTTCCTGGGAAAAATTTGCCAGTTTGCTACAGAAGTGTCATGTTCTGAAATTATTCTGCTCAGAATTCTATCCGATATTTACAGCATATAACACATCCAACAAGCTTGTTTAGTCAAAAGAATAAAATAAGAGAAGCTCAAATATTTTAGGAATGGTTTTATGAGCGGAGCCGAGCAGATTTTCAGGGCGAGCGATGTGAAAACAAGCGTTAGAGGTTTTAACGAAGGCTTCAAAAGAATGTCACTTCGACTGTGTAAATCACTCACCGGGTGAAATCATTTCCATTTTGTTTTGATGTGAAAATAATTGGAATGGATTCCACAATTTTCATATCCATGAGGAGCAGAAATTGTTCCATGATCAAACGAGAGCTTGGTTTCAAGTTTTGCATAGGCGTGTTCTGTGAGAGGCTCTCATATTTTGTTTCAATTGATAAGAAATATAACTCAACACAACACAATTTAATGCATTGTTTCTCTAGCTATGCGAACGCTATGGCTGCAAGGGACATGATTGGTTTTTCTCTTCGTTTCAAACATATTTCCATAGATTAAAAAACTTGAAAGGAATTCAGGATACACTACTTAATCCATACTATTTATTTTTTCAAGACTGGTAACGCTTCCAAGGCATGCTAAAGTTCAATGTAAATATATGGAAGGTATTTATAACGTATGCGTTGCTTAAAAAAATCGTAACTCTATAAATACTTATGATAAAAAAGATCTATGAAAATAGTAGAAACAACAAATTTTCCCTCTGGTCGGAAACAGTTGTGCATATTCAAGATAACGATCTGGTTTTTAATTTGTGAAGATGATCCATTTAACCCTGAGCGTACTACAACTGGCACATACCCTGCTTGCATTCAGATCCTGTTAAATGACAAATAAAACTATTGGTTTCATGGAAAGAAAATACAAGATTCTTTCATACTACCCGTTGTGACAACAGATAATGAAAAACGAAAATAGCGTAAAGCGCAGGAAAGAGTGTAAAAGGTAATTAACGGCATACAAAGCACGAATTTACAGACAAAGAACGCACATCCTTTTAGCAAGCCCTACCAGAGAGATACAAACACCGCCTTAGATATTAAATAATATTAAATGAAGATATATTTTTTATGAAATTAATTCTTTATTTACGTTTCTTGTACGTTTTTGAAGTATCATACACAACGTTGACCCATAATGTAGGAGTTAAAGATTCATACTTTTTTCCTTTCTCACTAACTGTTTCCCACCAACATCAAAAGTTGTACGCACCCAATATTTCCGACCAACAGGAGTATTGCCTTAAAAAATATTAGCATCTTGGTCACAGTAGTTTTAAGAATTATTATTAAATCCAACTTTCTTCACAGTTGAGTGTGGCTCATGGCTCAATAGAAGCAATAGTAAACTGCAATCTTTGGCTGGCTTAACAACAACTATATAGTTTTTCATAAGGTCGGTTGATGAGTGAACGAAAGAGGGAATATTAATATCAAATCGCGAAACAAACTCAAAGAGACAGGCTCTGTCATTGATAAACTACCGTTGGGCAAGTCATTTACTAGAGAAGGAAGTACAACATCCGTAATAATAGAAGCCTTTACAGTGATCCTAAGAAAGGAATTTAGAAAGAAAATTATGACAATATATTTTTCGAGTATCATTCTTTCAAATTCTTTTTAGTAAATAAAATGTTCGAAATCTATTTATGACCGGACTCTAAAAACTCCGAGCATCTTCCTAACAGCAACTTCGTCAACGATTTTAGGAACTTGTCATGGGGAGCTTCAAGTATCCTTGTGTATATATAAAGTCCACTCTGTTAAGGCTTATGCCATATTAACATTCAGGCCGACTACTGCTGGCGCCTGGAAATGGATGTGGTGCTTGCTCAGCACAATCAGTTTAGTTTTCTTATTCTCGCATGCATCAGTGCAGTACCAGAGGTTAATGCACGCAAAATTAAACTTTTTCTGTTAAGAAAGAACTGTCATAGTGAATAAGCATTAGAAACATGAATTTTATCACATTACCAGCGTATAGAATATTCATAGTTGTTTTATTTTTAGGGAATTTATTATATTTTATAATGTTTAAAATAAATTTATATCCAGGTCGTTACTAGCCATGTTGTTCGAATCAAGATTTAAAAGGGTATTTCAATATATGTTGCTTAAAATCTTGTAGTGTAAACTAAATTCTAATTTCCCGAAAAAACAGTTGAGCTCTGGGACTCGTACTTAGTCCTACTTTGAAAAATCAGTACGTAACATACGAGTACACGTACAATACCTGCACTACCAATTAATTGTTAGAATAGAAAAATGTGTTCTTTTGTGTGTGCATTCAGTGAATTTTGACTTGATGTTCTTCGATTTTTTAAGCTACATATACATAAAGAAACTTCTTAATTTAACGTTCGATACTACTTGATGAATTAGATTTTTAGTTGAAAAATGATTTCGAACGTAATATTGTGTGTCAGTTGGTGATACAAATAACACTCAAGTGAAGGATTTCTAGAAAAAGGCAGAAGAAATACATATGCTGGCTCGAAATTAAGTTTTTTTGAAACTTCAGAATCTGCAATACCTCTTTGTCACCTCTCATAGCCACTTTCTTGAGACTTCAAGTTGAGAGTGAACATAAAATTGCACGAGCTCTCCAAAATTAAAACAAATGCCTTGCCTTTTAACCCATCTTCCTGACTCTCAAGTCATTACTTCAGCAGAAGTTTACCATACTCTAAGCAAAATGGCATATTATCTCTGGTCCTTGTTAAAATAAAACCATTTATATCATTCCTAATATGCAGGAACGAAAGATTCGTTTGTTTCGATTGATATTCTATAGAGTAGAGAAGGGAAAATTTCATCTAAATCATGATTGCGAGGCCTTTAGGCACTGCATATCAGCGGAGATTGGCAAGAGGGTCATAGAATTAAGAAACGCAATCAGCACTTTGCACTCTCTCGATTTGTGATGAAAATTATTCTATTTATGTAAATTTCGAAGGAAGCAATGCTCGTCTGTTGAATAACATTGGAGTATGTTTTACTGTGCACGTTCGCGCAATCGTGAATTATTTAGTCTTGTTGAAAGGAAATTTTTAAAGAAGTACCCATATTAGCTGCTGTTCATAAACAGTGAATGGAAATTGGTTGGCTTTACGTGAAATACATACGTCCTGAATAGATAACTGTGTTATTTTTAATTGACAACCTATTTCTGGGAACCTTCAAAGAGCGTTGTATGGTTTTCAGAGAAGCGTCAGATCTCTCTTTTTCATTATATAATGAATAGTTAACATTTACAACCATGTTCCACGAAGATAAACTGTATTCATTTCGGTTCGTTAAATAAGATTATTTTAAATCTAAAGGATCTTATGCGAGACTCTTCCTCGCTGAATACGTCAAAACAACTCATAAACACCTTTGCAAATAAGAGTATGTTAATATACTGCTCATCAGGTATAATAATTCCCGGAAACCGTCTACAATGCTAATTTGAATATACAGAAGAGAAATCGTACAAAACTGCGTACGTATAGCAGTACCTAATAGCTGTTCAAGTTACTCTAACTACGTTGTTGCTTAAATAGTGCGTCAGCTGAAGGAAGCAGTACAGAACAAGAAACATAAAGAAATATCGCCTCTCAGTTTTATGCAGAGTACATTGGTTATGTCAAGCTACCGTGTGGCTCAGCTTCATTATGCTGAAACATTTTCACAAGAACTGTGTAAGTTTGTAGATTCTCTCTGGTCTAAACTCCACATAATAGCAAGGCCTCAGGACCTCTATATTTTGCTATTCGAAAAACTACTTTGAAGTTGTTACCACTACATGTAATTGTAAATAAAATCTTGATAAAGAATGCAATATTAAATAATTTTGTTTATTAAATGAGTGCACTATTAAATCATATCGCTTGATAAATGAATGCATTATTAAATCCTATCACTTGATAAATTAATGCAATATTAAGTTATGCTCTTAGTGAACATTCAATCTATCTTAAAAAATATTAAACAGAAATGCAGTGAGTTGTTCCTATGCGTTGTTACTTTAAAATACAGGGCTAGATGTTCGAAAAAAAATTTAAAGGACACATTTCTGCAATTGTACGAAGTCATACTACGGTAACTTCTGTAAAATATTTATGGTAGTTTCATCTGAACAAACGTCACGTCTTTTGGATTATCATCTTTATAAAAAAATGCTTCACTAAGGTCCTGACACACATTATTAATTTAAAAAAATATTCTTTCGAACTATCGTTTCTATTCCTAAAACTGAGCCTCAAATTCTGTGGAAAATCAGTTCTAGTGATTTTGACAAGACATATCTACTCTTTTTTAGTAGGATTACTGTGATTACAGTACACATGGAATAGTACTTAAACATCACTAAGCTCTAAAAAATTCCGGAAAAGACACACACCAGATATTTTTCATTCGATGATGCAGAAACCACACAGCGTGTCCGTTCTGTCTGCTAGGAGTCTTGGCAGAAATTTAGTCAGTTTCTTGAACCAAAAAATCTTGAGACCGTTCCTTGACTTTAGTTTTCCTCACGACACCCGTAACGAAATTACGAGTCGCGATGTGAAATTTATTCGCATTTAACTGGAGGCCTGCTTCGTTTCAGGGGCATTTATTTTCTACGAGTATTCAGGACTTTTTTAAGCTCTGTAATTAAGTTTATTTGACGCTGCCTTGTCGTTCCCACTTCACTAGGCTCAAAAACTGCGTTGAATTAGCCAAGGGCTGGAGTTTACTGGTCTAGACTGTCAGTAAATTATTTTAGTGTTCTGTACTCTGCCCAAGCTTCATATCGTAGCAAAGATTTAAATTAAAATATTAATACAACTGGATGGATCAAATTTTTCTCAATTTTTTCATACGTCATATTAACATTTAGAGATTTAATGAACCTCATTTGCTGGCTTTGAATTTATGACTCTAGCTGTAATAATTTTCTGGTCAAATCTTCGGCGTTGAAGACAATATTTTGGAACAAATTTCGAAAATTGTAGAAGATTGTTGAATAATATAAAAACATGAAGATTGTGGCTGTAAATTCATTATTACTCGGTGAAAGAAGATCGTTTTCTTTATATAAATTTCATCCATTCAATATATTAAAAAACACAACCAGCAGTGGGAGATGACGACACAAGATCGTACAATGTAGTAATTCAGGAAGGCGATAACTAAAAGGAGTAAATGAGTTATAGAAGTCATGGATGAATTTGAAGTTATAGGTAAGTTATAGATGTTACCAGCAGTAAAATCCCCGATAATATGAATCATAATTAATTTTTCAATCTACTGTCTGAAAATTATGATCAGTTTCAGCATGAAAATATCAGAGGTGAAATTTTAGTCTCATTATTTTCCGTTCCTAACAGTTCTGTTTTTCGTTCTATGATATCCTATCTTTATTAAAGCGATTTTACTAGAAGTTTTTGTTTGCTCATTTCTTTCCTTTGCTTATCGGTAAAGCGGTAACTTTACTAGTTGCCTCACATGCTTGCTATAAAAAACATGAGGTAACATCAATATATTTATCACATTTTGTTACTTAACTTTACTGTTGAAAAAACTAAATTTCAATTATCTGTAGTGAAGCATATAAAGTTAACCTATGTGGTGCTTACAAAGTAAATAACAAAGTTCAACTGAACGAATCATTGATTCCAATTTCTGTCTTTAAATGAACTTATTCTGAATTGGAACTGAAATGGTGTTCTCGAGTTCGTTTAAAGTTTAAACGATTTCCAATTACGTTTTTTGCGAGAAATTACAATCCGGAACCAATTATAATAATTGTCTGAAGAAATATTTATCCAAGCATGATTAGACTCGTTCTTTTAAAACATAAATTTTCTAGAAAAACGACAAATGATGTTTTGTTAAAAAATAACATAGGAAATTCAGTTTGCGAATGAAAATGCTGAAGTGAATTGCTTTACAATTGAGAAAAAATATTTTTAATAAATTTTAGTTAGTTTAAAACATCATGTATAGATTTTTATACATGTTTATATGTATTTTTCAGTTAAAACTGTCAAAAAGTATTTATTTCCATTTACTGATTATTATAACTTTTTGTTCACGTACATGCTTTCCATTTGTATTTTTGTAGCAGTTCAAAAAAAAGATTGATTCTACTTGATTATATGAATAACTGTCATTATAACAAAATAAAGCTCCTCAAAAATCATGCGTTGACTCCAGTACCTTAACTTTGTTCATAAAACGTTTCAGAACGAACTATTAGTTCATCCTCTGAGTCGTATTGCAGAATTTATTTCTATTTCTTTTTCCTTTCCTAATCAAATCTGTGTTTTCTGCAGTTGTCTTTTCGTCATCTTCACTCATGAATAGAGCTTGCAATTTGTTACTCATGCTGACTTTCCAGATTATCCAAACTTATTCACTGAAAAAAAAAAATCTCTGAGTTTATTTCCCTTTATCTATGCCTGATAATTAGACCTAGTTATTCAGTACAAAACTGCAGGTCATCATGTTCAGCTTGCTACCGTCTTTTTCCTCCCTACTTTCCAGAGCAACGATTTGCATAGGCCATAAAATCACGAGATTGTGTGACTGTATTTATGTTTATTAGCGTCAAGTTCAAGTTTAAGATGAAGCCTCAGCTTTACATGTGTCATTCCAAAAGATATTTACGGGAACCATGCAGGCTGCTTGTTGAATTCAATTTCATACTCTATTTTTATAGGGCGAGCATTTTCCATCATATTTCTGCAAAATATCATGGAAAAAATCTCGGCTGAAGTGTTCAATTAATGTCCTGTTAATAATATTTTTGATTGAATGAACTTTTATTCTTACCTTGAATAGAAGGGAAGCCGTTCAAAGATGTCAAGTAGATTGTCTATAGAAAGTGCTCCCACTATAAATATTCCTACTCTCTCTCCAGCCCTCTAAGGAAATTCTCGTGGTCATTTTTCTCTAGGTGCGTCCGCGCAATGATCAAGAGTAATGAATTCACCCAGAACTAATTAGGTGGGCTTAGCTTTTTATCAATTCTTCACGAGAGGCGCGACTCACTGAGCTTGATGGCTTTGGTAAGTTTTTGAGGTCTCGTTGTTTCTTTAATTTACGAGCGCGGGAAACCTATTGAGCAGAAAATTCCCTTTAATTCACGGTTGAAAGGTGACCTCAATCAGAAAAGTGCCAAATTCTTTTGTACTGTAAAAGAATAATTATAAGCCTCAGGGCACTCAAATTGTAAAGCTGATAGCCGAGATGGAGTTTACAAGCTCATAAAGGGAGAATAATAGTTTTTAGATTGCATACAAAGAGGTGAATTATTGCGCGGTAATAAATCTCTTGTTCTGGAGTTCTAGGTCAATCCTTCTTGGAAAATTATATCTCTTTTACCTTTTACTGATTGATTTATTAATCAGGTGGAATTTAAGAGCAATAAAATGAATCAGTTAATGTAGGTATAAAATCTGTTGCAATTATTGAAATGCTTAAAAATTATTATTTATTGGAATGGATGTTGTACTCTGGGGATAAATAATTAAAAATTTGCAGGCTAATTTATTTTCTTGGCTGAAGACAGAGGACTTCTTTATTCACTAAAAAATAAACTTTCAACCATGGAACAACTTTTTATTTTATAAATTTGTGTTGTAGAAAAGTTCCTCAGTTAAAAAGTAACTCTATCGCTACAATACAAAATCAAACGTCAAATATGGACTTGAATTAGATGTATATATATATATATATGCTTCCAAACTTTCAAAACAATATTAACATTGTAAAATCTAAGCCTTTTACTCTCCAACAATGAAAATTTTCTCACAAATTTCGTTGTGCATTACTCTGACACACTCGAGAGAAATTTGTGGTAACATTTTAAAACACCCAAAATTAAACTAAAACACGAGGAAAAAAGCTGGCACCGTTGTTTTTATTTCATTAGGTTGTGTATATTAAGAGGCAAATGCATGTCAATCATGAATTCTTCCGTAAACTCAAAAGTTATCATATGCAAAATTAACTTATGTAGTGAAAGGAGCAATGTATAACATTCTAAACAATGGAGCTTCATAAGTGCTTCCATAAACCCACAAATAACAACAAAAAGTGATACTGATAATATGGGGGAAAAATTAAGTGAATTTTTTAGATTGGCGTTGATAATAAACAGGAATGAGTGAAGTCAGGAACCGAGTTACTTGATACAATTCTTCTGTTTATCATCCAAATAATTAGTCAATGATTCACAAATTATCAGGAGAAATTAAGTAGAGAAATCTTGTGTGTACACCATTAGCCCTGAATATAATTATTTGAAGCGCCTTGTTTTTCTAAGCAAGTTTTTTGTTCATAAATATAATGGTCTATTAACGCCGTCAATTAATTTCTCCCTTTTCTAAATAGAAGTTCTTGGGTGACAGTTTTAGATACGCTACTTTTCAGTTTTATTGCTGGATACCTCGATTTCAGTCTCACAACTGACTTTGGAAGACAAATTTTTAAATTAACGTATTTTCCAGATTCCATAACCTGATATCTGTTCGTGGCAGTGTGTGGTGTTTGTGCGTTAGGTACATGGTCGGTCCGTTACGGTGCATGGTAGGTGCGTACCGGTGTGTTACGGTACATGGTCGGTGCATTATGGTGCATGGTAGGTGCGGTACGGTGCATGGTAGGTACGTACCGGTGTGTTACGGTACATGGTCGGTGCATTATGGTCCATGGTAGGTGCGGTACGGTGCATGGTAGGTGCGTACCGGTGTGTTACGGTACATGGTCGGTTTGTTACGGTACATGGTAGGTGCGTTACGGTGTGTGGTCGGTGCGTGACGGTGCATGATTTATGGGCCAAAAATATACGCCGAGAAAGAGCACAGCTGCCGCCTGTCTACACGCGTCAATTCAGTCGCCAAAAAACTTGTGCTGCGGCGATGGTGCGTGCAGTCATTCATTCACAAAAAGCGTCTAATGATACTAAAGGTCGAGTGGCTGCACTATTTATGAGTCTCTCACGTTTAGGAGCAACAAGGCCCGCAACAACGTGACCTGTTCTACGGCGGAGAGACTCTCGTGAGCTTCAAATTAGATTTTAATGCATAAATAGCGAACGAACTTTCTTAATATTAATCTCTCAAGTCAGATCTGTTCCATATCCATTGTTTTTGCAAGTAGCACCATTATTATTGCTAATATTATTGTTTTCAGTGTCCTGCCTGGTGTAGAATATCATTCATTTGGATCAATAGGTATTCTTGCATGATAAATGTCATCTTTAAATGCACGGGTTTCCAGCCTCACGTTTAATGTGTGGATTAAAGGTACGGGTTTCCGGTCTCGCGTTTAAATATACGGGTTATATGTGCGGGTTTCCAGCCTCGCGTTTAGTGTGTGGGTTAAATGTACGGGTTTCCAGCCTCGCGTTTAAATGTACGGATTAAAAACACGGTTTCCAGCCTCACGTTTAAAAACACCTTGAAACGCCAGGCTGTCGTAGGGTATCGAGGTTCAAGCCAGTTGATGTTTTGATTTTTTTAAATTTTGAGGCTGGTAAGAACATATTAAAATGAAATTAAATTTGATGTTTATTGTACAATTATTGTATATTGTACTTAGATCATCGTGTAGAGCTCTGCTTCATCACTATAAAGGAAAATAAAATACGTTTGGGAAACTCTTATAGTGAAGAATAATTGTAGCATGAACATGATTTAATCTTAAAAAGACAAATCAGTTCTATAATTTAGACAATATATTAATTAGTTATTGATGATGAAATATTCCCTAAGATTTTCCGTCATGCATCACGTAAGAGTTACTAGAAGGGAAGACCAATTGAAATTATAACCTACAACAGCTGCCGCAAAAATAAAAGGATCACTCAAAACTACGAGCGCTTACCATTTAGGAAAATTAGGTGATGATAATAATAAAAATGACATCGATAATTATAATCATTATAACCTTCTCCTGAGTGGGAGAACCTGAATTTAGTATTTTACTTCTTGTGTCTCCAATTGAATAAAATCTACGTAAATCTTCTTTCAGATTTCCATACCTCCCCATACAGCAGAAGAGCACTAGAAACTTTATTCAGCGATTTAAGGTAAAATTAGGGTATCACAGCGCTACGAGGCCAATACAGAACTCATTTCCGTATGCGTTCTAACTCTGTTTTTGAAAAAACTAAGAATGGCCAAACCTTGTCTCTCCCGATGCGTATTTAATTTTTCCCTTCGGTAGCCCAGAGTGATGCCGTGCCTTTAGGATTTATACATCTGCATATGCACTTCTTACCATGATATTTGCTTCATTTAGTATCACGTTGATGTCAATGAGAAGACCAGTTTTCAGTTAGTATTAACGTTTCAACTATAATAAAGTGCCACGTGCGTAATCTAGCAAGCCTAATGAAAAATGAAGTAGGTGAATAGCAAATCTATACCACGAGTACAAACAAGCTAAATTATTATCACCAAGCTTGTAATCATCAGCCTGGAAAAATTATCATGAAATGGAAAAATTTTAAGACACACCAAATATGCGACAATATTTGCACTAAAGTAGGTAGTCACTCAAGGAAGTCGCGAAGTCTGAGCTTCGAATCAGGGATAAAATCTAGTCAACGAGAGTATTGATTCAAGTTTGAAATAATTTCTCAGGGTTGCAAAGAATGACGAGCTGGTAAATGAACAACATACCCTTCATGCGACCACTCGATGAATTGATCTTCCCCTCCTGTGGAGGAAGGGTCCCGATGGCAAAGTTTTGGTATACACTATTCTTCGTACCACTCGTTGTACGGGCCTTCCCCTTCCGGCACAATGTTTCCACATTTTTCAAACACAGAAAAACACAAAAACGGTGATAGTACTGAATTTTTTCCGGGACTTTTTGTTTTGTATTTTTTCCCCTACATTTTTTTGGAACTTTTCTTCGCAAGACTTTCTTACTTTGACTCGACACAAGTGACACAGAAGTATACGATTAGAAATTCAGTTCAAATGAAAATTTGAAAACCCCAAGTATCGAATCAAATATATTTTGCAACCTTCCGGTAAGGAATTGCAGGTCTAAATTACCTGTAATTTGTCGAATTTTTCATGATGCGGAGTCCTCTTTGCAAGCTCTTTCATCTTCTAGTTTGCGTTTGTGATCAAATGTTCGATACAGAGTGATGGAAGGCAAACAGAGCCACGCTGCTGCTCGGTTCCTGGGTGGTGGTTAATTTTGCAATGTGCGCTTGCTGGAAGCTTCATATCCAGCTTGATATATATCCATGTTTGCTCAAGTGATGTTGATAAATCCGAAGATTCCATGGCCTATTAGGATACATTTTCACTACGTTCATTGATGCGCTTCACTTACGCTAAAAAACACACAACAGTTTTGACGTGCCTGTACTCCTGTCAAGTGGTTAGTTTGATGTATACGTACTGCACTGTAGTGATAATTTCTTGCTTGTATGTTAAACTGATATAAAAGTGCAGGATTGATATAGTACGGAAGAAGAAAATAATTGTTTTTTGCAGATTTTGTAGACGCATATTGTGTCAAATACTTCTTTTGTTTCTTTAAAAACAGTATTTTTAGCATAACTAACAAAATATTTTAGCACAGAACACTAACTTAGCTACTGTAAACACTCCTTTCTTCTCTTCAGGCTAACAATAAAATAAACAATATTGTTTTTGTTAAAATATAATGTGAAGGCTCGACATATCCCAGAAAATTGATATAAGTTGTGAGTGCATTAAAAGAAGTTGCAATTTTAATAGCCATTCCAATAAAATTACACTTTAAGATATATCGTAATCTATTCAATTCATATATTTTCGCTTCATATATTTCTTCCTATTCATGCTCGGTTAGTTCTGTCGAGAACTGTAGGTTAGAGAAAAAGAAGCAGTTCATTAAATCAAAGTACTCTGATGATTCTGAAATTTTAATTTACGTCATCAAGGTGAGGACAATCTTTGTGTGCTAACACTCAAGCGAACATGGAAAATCACAGTCGCTGGATTTAAACGAGGGTCAAGACTACTTAGCTGATCAAATCTACTTCACTAACTCGTCAAGGTTTTGAGGCTCGCTCAGATCTCATTTTCAATCGCTTGTGTGTTCGTTAAATAGATTTCGAAACGGGATGATTTTAGCAGTCCGTTCTTTCCCAAGCAATATATTCCTCTCACAGAGCGGTACTGTTTTGTTTCTGTTGTACGGGGAAATCGATATATATATATATATATATATATATATATATATATATATATATATATATATATATATATATATGTATGTATATTCAGTTTATTTACGTGAAGTATTTGATATACTTTTCTACAACTTTCAATGTTAATGTTTACATTATTATTTCATGAATATTATCATTCTCAGAAAGTGTAACTGCGAACAGTAGCTCAAGGAGAAACATCTAAATAAAAGTCTCAAAAGTACGCAGCTGATCTGCCAAAACTAGAAAGACCTTTATCATAAACAGTAAATAATAATCTTTACGCAATAAAGAGAGAAATTTAAAAAATTATGCTTATGACAATATTCTCTTCTGTTTCACTTCTTCAGGATCCAGTGAAGGATAGGTTGGGACAAGGTGAAGGATAGGTTGGGGGAAGGTTTTAGTTCCACTAACATAATCACACGTGTGAGATCAGTGTGGATAAAGAATGTGAAATTTATTTATTCATTTTAGAAATATTTAATGGTTCATAACTTTGCATACTGCTTTATAGAGAAACTTGAGAACGATACATTCTATAATAACTCTTTGGTGCACCTGGTGTGTGATTTTCTTCACGGTTTTAACATTGAAATTGTTCAGAATAATGAAAAAAAATTCGACTCATAAAAAGGAACCTTATTTTTCAGTTTCTATAAAAGAATGAAATCGTCTTAAACGAATAGGAAAAATTTCCACATATATTGCAGTTATTTACGCATCTCTATACAGATTCTTATGTGTAGAAAAAGAAAAATGGGGCACTTTAAATGAGCATCCTCGTTCAACTTTAACTCAGTAATAACAGTTGGATATGAATTACAGTACTTCACAATACTTCTCTGCTCGAAAGTATAATTGCCTCGGAAACAGTTTGATACCTATATCAGAATCATTTAAGAAGAAACATGACCGCTTATGAACGCTCGAATGAACTCTCTTGTCGAATGAATGTATACGTTAAATCAGTGCATTTAAGACTGCACTTCAGCAGAAACAGGATTTATTATAACACACAGGGGAGGAAGGGACGAGGAGGGAAAGTGTAATGATAACTGCGTTTATCAGTCATTTCATTCCGGAAGAGGTTAAGAAAACTTCACATCCCCTTTCTTTGGCGTCTCTCAAAAATTCCCATGAGATTGAAGTATTCTTTACACAATGTATGAAGAAACACATTGATAATTTGAGTGCCTACACAAACATATATGTAGTGTACATATAAACACGTGCAATGGGTGACCCAGCAAAATTTAAGATGAAATATTTCAAGATATATACATATTAAATCTATATAGAATCTCAATTCATCAAAAATGAACTAGAGACATTCCTCCTATGGTGAGCTTTAGCTCCAGTCTTGTGCATGAGTCTCCTGACAATCTCCTTTCCAACTCTAGCTGCAATTCCTCGTACACTTAATTTTGTGTTCAACATCAATCTCCTGATTAATTCGCTTTTCAATCTTGCGATTTGGTTTTACCCGCCTGTCCTCTTTTTGTGATTCAAACTACTGATGTTTATTAACTTTTTTCTGTCGATGTTAATGAAGCTCCTCAGAGTCGTGACATTGATTAGAGAATAATCATACTATAATGTATGTATATTGCCATCCACAAGAAGCTTGCGGAGATTGGCAGTCAAACTGCGCGAGTTTTTCAAAGCTAATCTTGCATTTGACATTTCAGATATTTTTTACAATCAGAATTCATCTTATCAATAAATAACTGAGTGAAGAAAATTTAAACGTATGTATGTATGATGAGACAAATCACTAAATTTTCAATCCTAGATTTTCGTGGGTCACCCTTTACAATATATATATATATATATATATATATATATATATATATATATATATATATATATATATATATATATGTATATATATACGCATATTTATTAAATATATATATGTACCTACACGGTAGGTACTAAATGAAGGCACAAAAGATTAAACCTCCTGTTAATTTAGGAGCAAAATTTATTCCCCAAAACTAACGTAGGTACATGTAACTAGTGTTGTAAAAGTATGGTGCCTTGAATTGTTAGTTAAAAGTACATAACTCATTTGTGCTTACAGTATGTGCCCATTGATTCCTATTGGCGAGTAGGGAACCAATAACAACTCGGGAGCGAGGAAATTGAGACTTCTTTCAGTTAGTAAGTAAATTATAGTCCTCTAAACAGAATGGCAACCTTCCTAACACAAGGAAATAATAAATAGTGAAAGTTTATAGTTTTTGATGATTATAATTAGCTTTCGTAACGAGTGAATATGACATTTACTCACTGATTGCAATTACTTGCTGTTGGATGCGTTGCACATAAAAAGTACGTATTTTTCTTAAATGAACAACAAGTAACGTGTGTCATTCAGTAAGAACAAATTATTTCAACCGGTGTATTTAAACATCAGCTCAATTTGTTTATTTTTTATGCCTCCCAGTTGCTATGGAGCGAGCGCCCTATCTACAGCTTCAGTAATGAGAGAAATGAACCTTGCATTCAGCAAAGTCGTCATAAAATATTTTTCAGATGGGTTTGGAATGAAAATCAGGAACCTGATCCCGGCTTCCAAAGTCTGCCATTCGCTTGTAAAGCCTCGCTTCGAAATTTTTAGCGACATGGAATCAAGGTTTAAGCCTTGGAATTTGGATAGCACGTACTGAGTGCTTCCAGGCAGATGTTTGTAAAAAAATTATGCTATTCTAGAAATCGAAGCGAATGCTTGTGCTATACCTGTTCCTGGAGCTAAATATCTTTGGAACGCAGAATTTTAATGTGCTTTTTGCAACGAAAACAGGCTACAAGATCACATATAACTTTGTTAAATATCATAGTACTGTTTAATGTATTTTCGTGAATGAAACTAACATTGTCTGTTCAACAAATGGTTCGTAGTCTTGGCAATAGATATTTTTTGTGTTGTTTTCATGGTATCAATTTCAATTTAAAACTGATAAATAGTTCGTCTGTTGCGTAAGAATAGACTAGCGCAGTCTAGTGCTCATTCAGTGTCCAGAGAAGCTGAGCAGTGCACTGTCGTAAATTCTCCAAGTAGAGACGCGGCGACGAGGCATATTTCCCGCTAGCGCATTAATTTGTTGCTGCCACCTCCACCTAAATCACTAAAACGTGATTAATATCGCTCCTGCAAATAAGAATACTGGGTGTAACCGGAGGTTAGATTTGCGAACATTGTTGTGGATAAAATCCTCTGAGAAATGTTTGCACACCAGCAAGTGTGGGATTTTTAATTTTACGTGTATTGTTTACTCTTTGAATGAGGGACGCATGGGTCTTTTAAAAGGTAGTGAGCACCTAAGCTGTGTGTGTATTTTCTCTTCCGTTCTCACTCATTAACACGTTTGTTGCTATGCGACCCACAGGTGGGTCACTTAGGTTAGGTTCTGTAATTTTTTCAGATCCTTCTAGTGACTATGCGTACAAAGTGAAGTTTTACACCGATCAGGCAATCGCAACAAACGTGTTAACTTTCAAGTCCCATGTCGTTGATTTCGATTTTTCCATTTTAATGCCTGCATAAATAGGGTCAAATATTTACTGGATGAGTATCGCTTGAAAAATGTCTTTCTTTAGTAAAAAATTCTTCATTTATGAATTAAAGATAGTAAAGAACATGATACTTAAAAATGCTTCCCATTTTCATAATTAGTACCTTACACAACCATGATTTTGTTTACGTATCCCATTTAATTAATACAATTTACTGTTTTCAGTGAATTAACTATGCCATTTTATACAAAACCAATAAATAATGCTACTACACGTGATTTGGATTTCAGCTGTTTATGTTAATTGCAAAATTTTATTGATTAGTTGTATTCAAAGTGATAAGTTTTTTTCCCCTTCCTTGCGTTCACCGGTGCCGTGCACTGCACAGTTCTGTCTGAACGCAGGGCTGCATAACTAATTTGTTTCCAGAGTGTTTCAGTTCATAGTTTTCTGTTACTTCTCTGAACTACCTTCATGTATGGCCATCGCATGAGAAGGTCATATGTGTAATAGTATGTATACGAGTAGTATAGTATAGCATAAGCATGACAACAAGCACGCTCACTCCTGCACATTTTTTCACTGCATAGTCATGCTCAATCTGATATCATAAATTGATTATCAAAACATTTAATTGAAATATTTTAGCATCTGGACTGCGTGCGCAGTCGCTCATTAACCACTTGAACAGATCTTTGATTAAAATTTTCATGCTCTACTCACATATTCATGAGAAAACGCCCTCCTAAGCCTGTCAAATAACGCCGTGTTGGAAAACGTTTTCTGTTATACGGATCCATTTAGAATATTTTAAGCGTACATGGCAAACAATGTATTTGTTGTATCCAGTATCTTACTACTCATGCTCGTAAGAATTACCCTCAATTTACTCCTCGAAACCTTTTTTGTAATTAGCAGATTTTCTCACACGTGCGTGAGAACGCATTTTTTTGCGGGATGACGGTGATCCTCCAAGCACCTTGCTGTGGTTCCGTTATTTTTTCGACCTCTATATATTTTTCTCCAGCTTATTAAATAATGCACACGAAAGTTGCACAAAAGTTCAGTTTACGCATACGAACGTGCAATTATGAGTTGGCCATTTTCCGAATGGCAGCTCCTTTACATGAAGAATACAGAAAATATTCACCATGAGTTTTGCAGACACACAGCAGCTTTAGACTATAGCGCTAACAAGGGATGATCCCTACGAAATTTTTGCTTAAGTTAATGTTCTTCACTTGTTTTATATTTTTCAATCCAATTAGTTGAGCTGATTCTTCTTGCTTCTCAATTTTGTAACTAATCAGATAATGTACGTATTGCTTGTAGCATTAGAAATTATTATTTTTTAACTCACTTAAGCTGCAAATAAATTACTCTCCGCATAGTTTTCATTCTCAAGTAATCTGTCATAGAGAGAGAGAGAATATTTTAAACTGGACTAACTAATGTTTTCACCTCTAATTATTGAATCATACTTCACTGAATGGTATTTTCGTACAGCACAACTGTTTTATTCACTCACCCATTTATCATGCTTAATACTCGACAGAAAAATAATCGAAGTATGAAACTTGGTTTTACAGTCAATTAATTTACAGCTATAATTTCATTTCAAACAAGGTATGAACTCTCCCAAATCAAGCTGTTTCAAATTAGATGTCATGGGCACTCCTGCCATAATTAATTCTGAATTAATTTTCCACAAATTTTCCACGTAACAATTGCCTCAATCGTTCAGTTGCACATACTATTGTTTTCATTTATTTGAAAGTGACCCAGACACAACAACACAGATGCTCTATCCCAGCCAAACCTGATGCATTTTGCTGGGTTTGTTACATATTTGTTGGCCTTGACTTGGAGAAAAACAATGTGAGGGCTCTTTTCTCGAGCAAAGTTTGGTGGTTTTGTATCGGGTTTGGGGTCAGGTTTACGACAGGCCAAGCCCCACTTTATTATGCTGGCCCAGAAAGGCGATGCTTGTACCGATAATTTGTGTCTCTATCGGAAAATGGCAATGAACTTGAACTAGATATTGTTTCTGCGCTTCTTATCAGCCAACGTAAGTTAAGGATACTGTGTTAGAATGAATGTATTGGAAAGTGTATTTAAATTTTTATTTCACTATTAAAATGTAACTACTTGTAGAAGGCGGTGAAAGCGCAGTTGGTACGATAATTTTACGTAGTGAAATCTACACTGCGTAAAGAATCTGTTTTTAAGAAGATATTTGTGTCGTCAACTTTACATTCCATCATTCTCTGATTTCAATGCTTTTGCAATGAATCTCAAATTAAATCGTATTTTAATTACATGTAATTTTGACAATTAACCAGAGAGAAGAACATGGGCGTGTTTTTCCTAAAATTTTTCATATTCTTGGCTCCATAATCAAAAAATTATGTTCTTGAAGGATAGGAATTAAGAACTTCATAGATTTCTCCTACCGTTCTAAACGAGCAAACTTGAACGTTACTCTACAAATAAGCATGGAACTCATACTGGTATGATTGCTGGTATTGACAGTTGGTATGGACTTAGCATGCTTCTCACACTATAGCAATTGATGCAACATGTGGTCATGCATGGTGAAGTGCACACACGCTTAGCATGAGGCTGCAGAGAGTTCATAATGCTCGCGCAAGAATACGATTAAACAACGCAGTCCAAAACTGAGGATTGCTCATTTGCTACAAGTCCATGATTTCTAAAAGCACTCTAGTTAAGAACTAAGCGGCTGATAAGAAATATGTGAATTAATGACACTACCATTCTGTTTCTCTGATAACATAGTCTTTTTTACCCTCAGCCCGAGCATGCGATTTTAAGGAACGTTTCTGTTAAATTAGGGTTCTAATAAAATTACAGGAATAAACGAGACTATAATTCTTGTTCTTGAAGGATTTGTCATCATTCAAATGATATTCACAGACATATTCTTCATATACTATCATTTTTAATTTCTTAGCTAGACAGTTTACTGGACTCATTTGTTTTTAAGAGTACCTGGTTGACGTCATTCGTCAAACTGATATTTATTATGTCTGGTATTTCATTATTAAAATAATTCTACTAAAAATGATACTCGTAGTTTTCCTTCCGGAATACTTCTATAAACGTCAATAAATCTTTTCAAAATGAACTTCAATATCAGCTCCTACATGAAATTATTATCATCCGTTCCCTGATACAACCTTTTTGACACACCGTGTTATCACACAGTACGGTGTGAAGGAAAGTACTATCGATGCTTCACGGTACTGTACATCGGAGTTAAACGCACACTGAACACGTTACAGCTAGCTGTGTCACAGCTGTTTCATATCTGGATGTACAACTTTGATATTAGCGACGTGCGTGAGCGTTGTAGTGATTTACGATGCAGTTGTATTCTGCAGCCAGCACGCAAAGACTCGAGCTACCTGACAGGTAATTCAGTATGGAGCTATGTATTACACTGATGACTTTGCTTATCTGATCCAATTACATTACCTAAATTACCAGAAAACTTCAAAAATGTTAATAGAAAGCTTCAAGGCTAGAAGAATGAGTCTCAGTATACATCGAAGGAAACTAATAATGAGTTTCAAATTTGAATTAATAATTTCTATCGTTAATATTTTATTTTATATGAATTAAAAACCCATCAATAATTACGTCCCATAATATTAAAACCAATAATATTGTTAATTATTTTAATGAACATAATTTTTATGATATAACATTGAGATTGTAATGCTGTAGTAATTCTAGCACGTAACCAAAACAATGTTAATAATATGAAGACATTCGACCTATGTTCGACTTTGTTTGGTAAAAGCTTGTTACACCTTGTCATCCCTTACATCTACAACCCACTCATGCTACCCAGGTGGCATGTAGTACCACGGGGTGAAGCCTAGGACAATAAAGAAGAGTTTTCAACTTTTTCCAGTGAAGTACCTCCAGAGTTATAAGACTATCAACACGAACCCCAAAGAAGCTGATACCAAATAAAATTGTAATATATTGACTAACTCCTCAGATTTAGAATACTTTTTCATCAGTCATCCAAGTACTCCTGGAAACCTTCCTATGAACCCCTGGAGGTTCTCGAACCCCTGGTTGAGAACCCATGCGACAAGAGTGAACAAGTATTTAGAATTTACTAGAGTAGTTTTGTACTCTTTATCTTCTCCACAGATGCTACGAGCTATACAATCTTTTCTTACACTCGGTAATTTAGTACGATGCTCAGGGAATACGTGAAGACTTTTTTGCATGCTTATAAAGACCTTTGAATGGTTTTTAAAGGACAGGATTCTGAAACAAATATAATTTCTACTCATTGATCCATCAACACTATATAATAAAAGCCAGATATCTCCTTAAATAAATAAATTTATATATTTTTGTACGTAATTTTGTACGAGGACACACAATGTTATTAAATGGGAATCTCCCTTAAATACTGGTAGTTAAATCCGTAGACTTCCACGTATGTAGATTCTTGAGCGCTGGAGTTAAATCCATTGACTTTCTGACTAGGTCTGAAAATCTGTTACTTTAAGTTGTTCCTTCAGTTGCATGATATCAAAACCCGTTGTTTTTAACGAGCATACGCACTAGTTGCTCATAAAGTTAAATTAGGCTATCACTCTCACGTGCCTGCTTGACTTCAAGTTTAATGAACAAAATTCTAAGACTTTAAATCATTCCAAAAGTGGTGTGTTCAGCTCTGAATTACATGTATTCGAACTTGTTAATTCAACCTTATGCCACTTGCAATAGCAACATCCCTCTGGGTGTATAAAACTGATATTGGTGCTTGACACAATCGAAATCCTATGAGCTAATCAGCTTGATTGATGAGGACACACGAACGAATACAAATTTCTTTTCTGTACCTAGATTCATTCTTCATGGGGTAATTATGAATTGAATGGGGGACTAGCCCTGTACCACTAACATGAAGCTCATAACTTTCAATGACATAGCGTAGGATATCAGTGATGTATCAGGGTATTAGAGCTAGGTGTACGAGGGTTAAGAGAAAATGTAAACTGCTGCTCAGTACAGCTTACTGACACTGATGTACGACATCCTGTAACGGCGACTGTAGCTTCTGCAGTGTAGCACAGTCTACAGCGACATATGTGAAACACTGCAGAAGTAGCTGTAACCAGTGTAACGCTGATCACCTTACCCTACTTTCCGGTTACTTTGTTTCGTGAATTCTGGTCTAAGTTTGGAAAGCAGTGCATTCAATTATGTAGTTTTCTAACAGTTGTACTGCAGTTGTTTCTACAGGTTGGGGCACTTACTTCCAAGTCTGACGCAAATGCTGAGCTGACGTTCATTACCGCATATCCGATGTGTTTCTCTCCATCGATTGTCGTAGAAGGCACGGTAATTAGCAGAAATCTCGTCATTCCAACAAAGAACCTGAACCTGAAATTTGGCTTTCATATTTTTACATAAAAACAGTTTTCAGCATGAAGCCTTCATTGACTGACATATGAATGATGTTCAGTCAATTTTTATGCTACTTTCATGAACGTGTTCTTATGCTCTTGATTTGAGCATTTATTGGTACGATGCATGTGTGTTTTGTACATGTACAGTCGTTGCATCTTTTACGAACATAATGATCTAAAAACCCCAACGTAAAGCCTATTCACCACATCTTTTGGCAGTCACCTAGAACTTCCAGCAAACACTTTTGCAGATTTTCAGACGGTGATTCAAAAGCCGAGAAACGTCAGCGTATTTCCCCGTACTCGAGCATTGAAGGCAAAAACGTTGTGAGCTAACACTATTTTGGAAGCATAAATTCCTTAGTCAATGAGGCAAGGAATCGAGAAAAACCAAGCCTGGTGATCGAGGGAACAAGGAAAAAAAACGATTTTTTTATGATGGCTCACAAAATTGGCTCTAAAATGAAATGAATGATGAAGCTGTGATGAGCGTTTAGAATGCGTAGGTTTACTGCGAGTAGTGGGCTTGTGTGAACGTTTTTAAAACAAGTTCTTGTTATTTTAATGCTCACGGACCTAAAAGGAAATTTCAAGTTCTTCATTGCCATAATGGTTCACCGTAGAGTATTGTCCTTCAGCATAACTTTGACAGTTAAAAATCTTTTCTTAGACACAGAGCTTCTGGGCCCACACCGTGGAATAAGATTGTCTAGTCTCGTCGATGCACTTTGGATAGCTAACGCTCTGCAGTGATAGTTTTAGCAACGCTAGACACATGTGTGTAATGGGTTTTAAAGGTAGGCTTCATCTATTCTGTGAAGCGAGTTTTGAGTACAGTTTAACCAGCCTTTCATACGAGTCTGCCTGTTTCATTAATATCTAAATTCCATTTTTTAGTTTCAAAAATTTTCCAGAAGAAAAATGATGAAACAAGGCCCGAAAACTTCGATGACAGAGTTCGTGAGGATCAAAACCATTTCATGATTGCCAGTGCCTAAACCGTTTGGACGAGCAGGAGCTTCTTAGTGATGCATGCAGGAGCTCTGGCTCGGTTCTTGTCACAGGACTTGTCAAGAACACAATAGAAAAGCTGGAAGTTCATCCACGCTGAGTAAATTTCTCTATCATAGCTGGTGCTCTGGATGTAAGGAAATGAATTGGTATGACAGAAACGTCCCGCTCATCTCACATAAAATGAGAATGGAATATTGGTGGAATTGGTAATTGGTGCTTAAAACCACCAAAGAAGTGAAACTCAGTGGCACAAAAATAGGTGAATCACATTTTTCTAATTCAGTGCATTGGACTTTGCACTCGCTGCACGTTACCAGAAACTACAGACTTAAATGAGTGCTTGTTTTCAGGCAAAAGAAATTTGAATGAGTACAGGATGCTAAAAAATTATCCCATGTGGTTTTTAGCGTTTTTAAAGAAGTTTTTACCCAGTCATCATCTGGATAAATGAAAAGGGAGCTTAAATTTGAGCGAGAAATTGTTTTAACTGTGAACGAAATTTTCAGAGCAAAAATTGCGTAATACAGGTAGAGGATTGCTTTCAATTGCACTCACACACACGTAGGGAAAAAAGTGTCAGTATTATTTATATTTCAGGCACCAATAGTGTTCTTTACCACTTCTTTCCTTCGTAAATCTAAATAAATAAGGATTTATATTGCAAATAGGAATCATTTATTTCATTTATTTAGTATTCTACCAATTAAGGACGGCAAAGGCATTAGAGAATTTTATAACAGTCTGTTCTCTCATCATTGTACTCCAGCTTCATATTCTTCCTGATCTTCCATGATATTGATACACAATTTATTCTACATGATATCAAATGAAAAAATGTGATTTTTGTCCTAAAAAATCTTGAGTTTAAATCATCACCACCGCTCAAATTCTTATAATTGAAAAGTTTGTTTTCACTCTCAAGTCTAAACGAACCAGGCTTGTAATTCAGGTGCTGGCGTTAGGTCTCTTTAGTTTAAGTACAATAGTATCGTTGACTCAGCTCAGAACGAGGAAGTTAGTAGGGCATTGCTAGCTCAGACTACAATAAGGGTTCTATCGACCGGAACTAACTCTTCTTCAGAACGGAAACATTAGGCTTCATAAGGTGTGGCAGAAGCATAATGGCATATGAGTTATGCAACAGACAGCGCAGAGCGAACAGCAGCATTCCTGTTCACAGGTTAGCAGGGTTTACCACACCCACATGTGTAGGTTTACCACAGAATAAGCGTTGAAATTGAGTCTGCAAGAATCATAACACTTGCTTCTACAAACCGATCACCAATCACAGTATCATATCAGAATGAATTTACTGTACGTACTAGTCACACGCACACGCTCAAACGCTCAAACACTTGAGTACTCAAGTACTCAGCGTCAAAACGGGCATGAGTACCGAAGATAATAAAGTTAGTACTATGTAAATACCGTATATATAATTTCATGTACTTTCTTCTTCGTGTGTACGCTCTCCTGTCGGGTATACATATATGATACATTAACAAACTTCCGCCCTAAGTCCCGTGAGCAACTGGGTACTGGAGAGTACCATACTTTGCTAGAGTCCACCGCCCCATAAAACGACTACCGTCCTTACTATAGAGAAATGCCAGCGCAAGCGATACTTTAGGCTTTGTGAATTTTCTTAACGATTGCTTCATTTTCATTAGGACGAGACAGCCACATGGTGCAGGGCTGTGGCTGCAGGCGCCACTGCCGCAGTCATAAGTCAAAAGTCGCTTGTTAGGAACTTTGGCCTCTGCTCATCCGAGTTTCTCAATTACGGGACGTTAACGAGGCGCTATTACTTGCACACAAACCATGTTTCTGCAAAGTTTTGGAACATTTTTGCATCGCTATATCAATATCTTTAATAAAAAATGTGACCTGTAAATGCTGGCACAATTTATATGTGGACGGAAATTTTTGACATAAGGTGAATTTCAATCAAAATGCATTTAATTTATTTCTTCATCGTTGTTAAGTCTCAGATTTGTGGCCAAGTTTTTTTTGCTAATTTGTTAATTTAAACAACGACCTTCTACTGTGGCTTTTAAAAATTTTACGCTCAAGCTGGTTATTTTTTTTTCTTATTTACTCAACCGTGCACATTCTCATCATTAACGGCGTAAGTAACTGTAATGTAGTCAAAAGTCGTAAATCATAATGGCTTCTTTCATTTTTTTGAAGTAATTGCAGTAGTAAGAATGGCAAAGTTTTCTTTCCTGCATCATTAAAATTAGCTTTCATATCGTCGTGAATGAGTTATAATGTCCATACGTACAGAAATTTGAGTACTGTGACTCATCACATACATCTAAAGTATAGAATAACGGAGACTTTAATAAGCATTGAATTGAGTCTCTTAATTTAACTAGCTCGCTATAAGGTGATTTTGATTAGAAAATTTACTCACACTAATTAACATACTTCTCATATTTCAATTGAAAGTAAAATCAAATGGGAATGTTTGAATTGAAATGTTTCGTTCGCAGATAATGTTCGATCTCTTTCTCTAGACTCACGATGAAAGTAGCATGTTAGGTTAAAAAAAGTGAGAAATTTTGTTAACATTTCAAAATTTTATGGATATTCTTGGATGGGAATTACTTATAAAAGCTAGAACTGGCACAGTGTGAGAGAAGCTTTCTAATTAATCATCACAATTTTTTTTTAGGTTTTTTAGTTTTTTTTTGCAACTGTTTGACGAAGAAGCGAGCAAAAAACTTGACTAATGGTATAACTAACTTCATTTGAACTCTAAGAACAAAGTTTTGAAAAGTTTTGGTGGGTGATAGTTGATGATTCTTAATGAATGAGAACTAGCATGAAAAGAATGAATATTTTACTTATTCACATGTCACAGACACGAAACTTTCACTCGTTTGAAGCTAGATTAACTTTATTTTCTTCCGTTATAGCATGCCTGATTATGCTAAACTTTCCTCATAAAAATAAATGCTATCAATACATGAACATTTTTCAAGGAAAAACAGAATAGCAAAAAAAGGTGCTGTCACCGTAATCACTTTTTTTCGCTTAAATGAAAAATGACAAAAGATACTAATTAGCGATCAAGGTATCCACCGCAAAAGTTATTTCCAACATCTGATGAGCGGAAGGACACGACGCAAAGTATAACATTACTCTCTTTAGGTATTATCTTCTAACTCATTCCAAAATAATTCAGTTTACAGGTTTACAACACAGTTTGTGTGTTCAATGCATATTTATGGTTAAAATGGAACTGAGGCCCTGAATATAGAGATCAGCGAAGAAGAGAAAGCACACATTTGCAACGAAGCCCACGAACAGAATAAATAGATAATTTTTTTGAGTTAGAGCAAAATATTATCGAAGGTGATTCTCAAAAGGGTTGTTGGTACCTACTCTTCCAAAGCCTTGCTTCGCTCGTCGAATTCAAGGATTCTAATAGTTGAGCCCACATACTTATACAGACATATACATACTCATGCATTATATGGTCAATGCTATTGAAAAACCATAAAATTCATCAAGCCATTTCGCAGTCATCTATTATCATCATCGTTGAATTTTGTTTTACTTTTAGAAAATGTTGAATTCAATGAAGGTGGTTTTCTTTTCTTTTTCATGTATGCAGTAACGCAATAAAGCAACCATTATCATCGGGCGACTTTGCTATAAATTTTGCTTGTTAATTCATTTTAAAGGTAATTGATGTCGGCTTAAGAACAACTAAAGTTAAGGAGCCTGGGACATTGGGCATACTTTCAATTTATGTTATAAATATAATCATGAAAGTTTTTTTATGCAATTCTGCTAATGCAATTATAATATTGTTGAATTAATTTTATTAATAGTGTTCTTCATAGTTTTAAGATGTCGTAAGATTTCTTCATTGCACGTTCTTTGTCATATTCAATAGTATAATTGTTATGCCTCCTATCAATGTGATTATTCATTTTTTTTGGACATGACACACTATGAAGGCAAAATGAAGAAAAAAAATAATCCCAGTTTAGATTAAATGAAAGAAGGCCTGTATTCATACAATTATAATCGCAGAAACCAAATAATTTTGTAGTGCCAGTACGAATATAAAGTACAGAGCAGCAAAAAATAATTTGTTCTCTCCCCTAAAACGTGAACCAACGACTGCTGATCTTACTATGTTGCCTAGGCTGTTTCCTCATTGGCATAGCAGGTCTTCAAATTTTTATTTATCAAAAGCAGTGCACTGGACAAAATGGGTCAAGCTAACGAGGAATAAAACCTATCAATCCTACTGGAACCCAGTTTGCTAAATTCTAGATACCTCTATTATCATCCATATTTCATTAATATTAATAGCTGATAATTCATTTCGTATTTGCTCTGGACAATAACGAAGCAGTGATGTAATTGATACAGAACGACGATCGGCGTAGTTATTTTCCATAATTGCCTAAGAAGTCATTAGTGTATTTATTATTGCACAAAATGATTTTAAATTGCACAGAAGTTATCACATTGATCCTTAAAAACTTCAAATAAATGCAATGTTTTTGATACGTATTTAAAGAAACATTGATGATGAAAGTGAACGTAGAAATATGAACTGTTCGGTTACAGATTTTCACCCTATGCTCTCAGTTCGTGTGACTAAAGGCAATATTTTAGCTCTGGCAGCCAAGTTTCAAGTCTCATGACCAGCGTGGAAATTGTTGACAACATTTGCTTGCTTGCAGGCAGTTCTCATCCGTAAAATTATGGGTGATTTATAGCTAAAAACATCGGTTTTATGACCTGTTTTACTGCCAGGCAGATATGTTTGCCTAATTTTTGCACTCACGCAATACGACCTCACAAATCTGACTTAGGATGCAGCATTATATGTTACATGCTCTGTATATCTACTCATTTAGGAACGGGATAAACGCAATATAATTACGACGATTGTAAAGGGGGATCTTCATCATGCTTATTAAGAATTTATAACTCGATTAATATGCTGCTTAGGCATTACAAGACTCGATTTAAGTCATATGAAGATTACTATCTGCAACTTCACCAATTTATCATAGAACTTCGTGCCATTATGAGATGCAGAATGACTCCGTTAAGATAAGTAAGCCAAAATATCGGTTTGAGTTCTAAGCAATGCTCGCCGTGTTTGCAGCGTCACACGATGCATTAGTGCAACGCCCATAAAATTCAAGACTTCCGCGTCGCCTGCTGTTTCTGTAAACCGACGCTGAAATTAAATCACAATTTGCTTCTTTGCTTGATTGTTTTCGGTGTCGCAGAAAATGAGTCGCTTGTTTATTTATTAGAAGCTAAATTCACTGATATTCTCAACAATTATGCTTTAAAACAAGGTTGATTTGAGTTGCTTCAAATTGTACAGAGCTATCACTTTTCTCTCAATGTATGAGCTTCGTATCTTTCATAGTTGCTATTGCTCGTTTTTGTAAAGAATGAACAGCATTCTCCTTATTATTAAAATTCAGTTTATCTGATAATTAAGACGTTAGAAGACGTTCTTTTTTGAGGTTGTGTAGGAAAGTAACTCCTGTGTTTTAGGATTTCTACAACATTCCTCCACAGTAAACATACTTGGACCTTAAACGTTTGACTAGCCATTAAAAAATGTTAAAAGGAATCACATATTCTAACCTTGATCAAATTCCAAATGAAGAAAATCTAAACTTCAAAGTATTTATTTACACATGAACATGAGTGAAAATGTATTAGAAAACTCATGGGAAATCATTTATGGAAGAAGCTGAGTTTTCAATGGCATTGTATTTTACTCTAGAAAGTTCTCAAAATTTTCTAAAAATACACTTTAGCAAATAAGGAAAAACAAGTATCATTTCACAATCTAAAACTTTAGCAGTAACGAGCTTCATGAAACTCTGCCCTTCATTCTGCTACTCCAAAACTTTGAAAGATAAATTAAAAATTAGTGATATATGACATCTGAAGGGTCAATGTTAAACACTTTTCGTGACAAAAAATATGTCATTAGCTCAGCAGTGAACGCTTCATCTTTCAATAATTATTATTCATATTTTATTACATATTATAATGAAACTTTTTACCGTGTATGTGCATACAATCTCGAAGTAGAAGCCATTGCGTGTATGCCAAGACGAAGCTACTTAATTTTAATTTTAATTGAAAAGTTTAAGTTTCAAGAGAGGACTGGCAGCTCGTTTTGTTATTTTTTATGTAGATAAGAAAAATGTTAACTACTGACATATCGATGTTAAATAACCTGGAGCACAATAAAAACTATAATTAACACTATAATAATTAGAATTACTGATGCATCCATGTTAATATAAATCTAGAGTAACAGAAGGTGTTATCTCCCTGAAGCTGCCTTGTTATCTTCTCATGATAACACTGATAACAGTTTTGAATTTATTTACGTTAATACATGAACTTTATTCCGTTTATGCTCATCGTAAACATTAACAGAACAATGAATCAAAAAAATTATTTGTTCATCGAGGAGAAAATACTTTTCCCTACTTAATCAATGTCACCAACCGCTGTGAGAAGGCTACTGATGGGAAAATATGAATAGCCTATTCATGCAAAAAACTTTCATTCGAATATATATTTAAAACAAAATATTTTGAAATTTATAGTGCATGAATATCGAAAATTGTTATACATATATCTTTGTAATAACCAATATCTATAAAAATAAATGAAACACTTATTTAGCCAATCAACGTCTAGCTTCCATTAACAATTTTTGCAGCAGTAACAGCTTGTGGTACACTCAAGCATCACTCCTGTCATGCAACAGCTCTATCACTAAAACTTCAGCTGTTAATTTTGTGTCGCTGTTACTGAACTCAATGAAACTTTGAGCTTCGTTAAGAACGAATCAAGGAACCTGAATGTGTAGCAAATATTTCACATTCGAAACCATCATGAACGAGCTAACTGTGTCTTGAAATTCGTATTTTCCTTAGCTGAATGTCCCTAATTATGCCTAATTATGTCCCTTTGTCATTTGTCTGTGTTTCAGCTACACTTAGTGATGAGCATGCACAAATTTTTAATTCAAGACTGATACGAACAACAATCGTGTGTTACTAAACTAAATACACTGATCAAAAATAACATTTGATTTTGAATATTCCTAGTTGGAAATATACTCAACTTAGTACACGTGTCATATTGCATTCTTCTAAGCAAGAGCCTGTCTAGTGGAAGCAATTGATTTCAGTAACATATAATATGGAAAGGTAAATATTTCGTTCAACTTTTTCTGTAGTAATGTCTGTTACTTATTCAACAATTTGTTCTACTTTATTTTAGATTGTTTTTGTCAATTCATTGTATTTCTCTGTTGATGTATGAACAATATATAAGAAATTCATGGGTGAATTCTACCGTGAATAACACGCCTACGAATTTATCATAAAAAATCTTTAGAAGTGAACACATTTCCAAAAAGATTTTATTAGATTTCAATGGATTGAATTAAATAAATTTTGTATTAATTCAGCCCTTTGATTCAATATGAATGTATTTTACATGGCTTCCAATTTCGATTTCAGTTCAAACATGTATGAAACACTGTAAAAAAACCTTCGATGGGAACACGTTTAACTCTACGCACCCTAAACATGTAAATAAACTATGTACTCAGCACGATCAAGCGCCTTCTTTGTCTTGCAAAATACAGCCTTTGTACTAGTGTTTCTTACTCGTTTTGTGTATTATTCTAGCGAATGAATCATTGAACACTAGTCATTAGGATTAATACCACTCAAAAATTGTCTCAACAAATATTGGATTACGAAGCCCGTAGTTTTATAACGTACTAATTTCAAATCCCTAACTTCTGAACCAGTGTATGAATGTGGTACATGTGTGTGACTGAATTGCCTGTGCGTGAGTGAAGTGTGTGTACGTGACTGAATTGACTAACGTGTTTGAAGTGTACGTGCGTGATTGATGCCTTTACTTTAGATGACATGGAACTTGGAAGGATAACAACGTAAGAATGGACCAAACGGCTCGCTTCTATTGCCTTATTCTATTTTATTTTATTCTATCCCATTCTATTCTAAATATAACCCGTATTTATTGATAACTGAACTGAACACAAAAGTGTTTTTTCTAAAGCACATCTTTAAAAATGTCTTGGAATTGAACATTCTCAATAACAGAATCTGTCGAATAAATTTTTGCGTCGCACGTTTAAGTTTAGTAACATTTTTGTGAAAAGCTGACGCAAACCAATAGAAAAAGTTGAACACTTAATAGAGCTTAAAACGCTGATATTCTGAACTGAACTCACCACTGCTTTTTGGTGCAATTATTTACTGTGACTCGATTGAAAGTCTTGAGATTATTGGGAATTTCAAATAAACATGTTAACGCTATCAGTACATGATCTAAATGAACATCAGCAGCATTAAAATAAGAAAAGTACAGTGGCAAAGTCATAATTCTTATCGCTCATTACAGTACCTAAAAGCTAATCAAATAACTACATTCTGCGTTTCAAGATATATACTCCTGCTATGTGATTCAGATTAAACATTCCAGATACAAGTACACATGAACTAACTTACGAAAATATGCACAAATAGGAGGTAACAACACTGAGATCAACTCACAAACATTTACAAAAATAAATATTTTGAAAGTATTTGTTGACGCTTGAGAATTCAACTAATTGTAAAAATTCAATTTAAATACAAGGCACATTATGTAGTTTTTTGCCAGTAATTTCACTAATTTTCAAGTCATAATTCAGTTTCTTCAATATGAGCCTATCAAAATGTAGAAGCCCTTTTTGAAATTCTATATTTGTACAATTTACCTATTAAGTCTGTGTAAATATGAAAGGACAGCACAAGTATTGATGCAGATGCCAGTTTATTAATTTGTAAGCTGTTGAGTGTTTTAATTCCATGATGAAGTTTTAATTTCTTTATTCAGCTGCTTCACGGAACTTCACGTAAATCTTTTTTCACCCTCAATTCAAAATTCTAAAAGTACTACATCATGTCTCTTGCGTTGCAATAATTTAATATTGAATTATTTATTACAACACTATTTGATTTTAATAACTTTACAAGCAATCAGAGTTTAATTGGTGGACAGTTTCTTGCCATATATAAAAATATAAGGTGATATGTTACCCCTATATTCATGACGTCACATCTGGGAGTGATGAATGTTATTTCAGAAACTATTTGTGCGTCCAAACAACGACGGATGAAGAAATAGTTAATTATTTTAACTTTAGTGGTTTTTCTCATACAAGATGTGTAATTTTTATTGTAGATTTTGAGTGTTCTTAAAAATTTTATGCACACTCACATTCTGCATTATTAACGCCTAATTCTAGCCATAAAGGTGATAAGAAATTATCTCGAACTTGGAATAATCCTGAAAAAATAGGTACCTTTTAACACAACGTTACTAATTAAAATGCTAGAAGATACATAAAGAATAAGTTCCAAACATACGAGAGAACATAAACTTGAACAAATAGAACCTTAATACGGACAGAAAAAAGAGTGAAGTTTAAAAATTCCTTCAGGAAGTTTGACACTCGTCGCTGTTATTACAGACAATTTATTAAATAAAAATAACCAATTATAATAATCAATTTCGGTACAGTAAAGAACTGAAATGAAAAGTACTTACTTCAATATTTTTACCTGATTCTATCACAATTCTTTGCATCTGAATGTGCTGCGAGATAACAAACAGAAAAAATATTTGACACTCCACATAAAATATCTCAACATTAGTGACACACTAACCTGATTTTTTTCATTATTACTTCAATTTCTAGAAGCAGCAACAGAAAAGTAAGACATGGTCGATATGTCACATTAAAATTGTTGCTTGCTGTTTTTTACATCACTGATACAACTAATTTATCGCTAAGCGATGTTGTGTCAGGTGCCTACTATCAAGCATTAAGAAATAATGGTTCAAACTTTCGTTTACAAGAACCCAGTCCAACCTCTCGTGAATTTTCTGCCTTTTTGAGCTTGAAAATAATGGCAAAATTTTTATTACGAATGTACTAAAATTTAAAGAAGTTAAGGAAATCTGTCAGAATAGTTGGAAATGTTCTTCAAATACTGAAGTGTCTCTTGATGGATAATTTTACTCTTATATTCACAAAAAATCGTTCATAATTCTGACTTCACCTGCATCAAGACCAGCGGAGCAACACAGTCAGCTCATCCTAAGTCTTGTACAGAGTTAAAATTATCTGTTAGCTAGTTTTTACTAAGATCCCTAGAGTCTGAAATTACTGGAAAGGAGAAAATTAGACACTAGGTAAATCACATTTATCAAGGCGTCGGAACAAGTATTATCAATTTTACGTATCAATGAAAATTTTCATGAACGGCGATTTCTGAAATACCAAGATTATAACAATGCAAATTATGCGCTGTGTTGGTACAAGGCAAATTTTTCTTCCATTTAGCGATTATACATTCTGATCTGATTGCAAACACGTCACTGAATCTATAATTTCCAATTTTTTTGCATTTGTGATATTCAGAAATACAATTCAGTAATGACACATTTTCTTTGATCGTAAAAACATATTTCCTAAGAACTCTATCATGGTCATCAAGGCAGAGTAATGACTCAATACCTTAAATATACGTATTGCGCTAATTTACTTTGAGGCAAGTTTACTAAGTTTAACTACTTCTAATATTAGTTGGCTAGCTGATAATTTTAGGTCAAACTTGCTTTAATTTTTTAGTTTACCATGTGTTTAATTTTTCTTTCTTCAAATTTAATTACTCGATAGCCTCTCATTCAACTTACGAGTCACAAGTCACTTCAGCAACTTCACAAGTGCGTTTTCATAGAATGCAACCCGTCGACAACATTGGGAATTTCATGCCAATTCATCCTGAATAAAACTTTTTCTCAGTTTATCCGTTGGTTATTTTACGCAATCGACACGAAACTTTTGCTGCACAATTTTCGCTTCTCGATTTACGATGTTCCAAAACTTGCTAGCTGCAGGGGCTAATAATTTACAGGGAAACTTTTTATTAGAACCAGCAATTTACGTGAATTTATGGTTACCTGCAGGTAATGAAAGATTCCAGATATGTATGTGGCGCATGTTCGCAAAAGAAGTCAAATCAAATTTTATTGTCTTTAAAATAAACAAAACTGTTAAAAATGGGAATTGATCGGAAATGTTTTTTTTAAATTAGGGACAGCATGAATCTTTTTTATGAATTTTTAAGGTGAGAAGTTAGTGACCAAGTGTATGAGTTGCAGAGGTCATTCGTACTATTCATCAAACTTGTAAGGACGCATGATGTTCTGATCATAAACTCACATTAACACAACTGCTTCTGTCTCATACATTCAAGCCTAACCAGCGGCATAATCAGCGCAATTTAAAACAGTTTGTCAGTGCCACTAATTTAAGGTGTTGAGTATATTAAGTTAACGCTGCATTGGCAGCAGTTTATAAGAATATTCAAACTCTAACTGAACATTTCACTTCCATCATTCTCATTTTCTGGCGAATTAGAAACTCGACAACAAATCTAGATGAAGACAGAAAAAATGTTAACAATTGCATTTGTCATGCATGCACAAAGATTTAACTATGATTGTTTACTGAGATTTAAATCAAGCCATGCAGTTTCTGTTTAAAGGCAGAATATTTTATAAACTACTACTTGTTCAGTTTCAATTAAATGTATACCACTGTATTTTAAAACCCTAACCACAAAAATCTTACACCATTTCAAGTCGATACAATAATTTTTATCCAAAAAGTTCCACTCAACCTGATTCAATACAAGCTCTGCATCGACGTTATTTCAGCCGCAGCATGGTTCTTTTTCGAGTGCACAAGGCACACTTTGCCTGGAAATCAATTCATTTTTTTAAAAACTATAGCAATAATACAAATTAATTTGACTTATATACCGAATCTGCTCAACTCAATGATGTCATTCCAATTGAATTATCCAAATTACACAGCAAATGATTACTTTAAATTAAAAATATCTTTGTTGCGTAATAAGGACTGCGACTCCTGGGAGTTGACTGCACAGAAGAAGCATGGATATAGGGAGGTTGCTGCAGGTGCTTGCTGCAGTTGCTGTGATGTGGAATTCCTCAAACTGGATGTGTTCATCCGCTGTAAAAAATATTACAGATTTATGAAATCATTGAAGAATCTTAAAGCCAGTAATCAAATATGTTTAATTCGCCTATATCAAACATAATTCAATAAGATGTTTCAGTGTTCATTTCTTTAAAGAGGGATACTAGAGCTAGCACTAGATTCAAGGCTTTCATCGATAAACCGTAGCTTAGGGAAATTTCAGTGAAACTAAAATAGTAAACTGTGAGGTAGCTCCAAGACTTCATAGCATGAATGGTCATTTTCTGTGGACCATTGAAGTATTTGCTATTCAATCAAAATCAAGCGAGGATTAAGAAACACTCAAGTCTTAGTGCAAATTATAGGAAACCATCGACATTTACTCCTTTGCATAACAAAAAAACGCATTCACTCATCAGTCAACATTCTGTCGTAAGAGAGCTTTCCTCTGAAAAGTATATTTTCAAGCTCTCAGAATTTTACATTACTGAACTTATAGTTTGAAATCTAAACCTGTATGAAAACTAGAAATTATAAATGATGATCAGTTTTGATTCATTTTGCATGAGCTAAAAGAGCTTTTCATAAAAGGGAAATATTCGAGTACTGAGCAATTCAAAGCTAAGTGCTTTGAGAAACGAGAATTATTTAATTTTAGATAAGTAACACCTTAGACCAAGGAAACCCGTAGCCCACTCACGTGACAAAACGTGGATGAAGGTTGTTGCATTGAAACCATCCAAAGGACTGCATGTGTAAGACCCCGCAGTATTTACAGAAGCAAGTCCAACTGTTAAAGTAAATGTCTTGTTGATAAATTCTTCTTTTCCATCCATAGCTCCAAAACTCGTTTCAAGCGCACCATATTCTTCGATACGCTGACCATCTTGAAATGGATAACTGTTTTCATCGTATCGTGCTTGCAAATATTTCTCGTCATTGTTTTTCGAGTATTCTTGAGACTCGATCAGCGATTCACGATGATTGTCGTCATACAATTCACCATGTGATGTGTAGAATTTAGGGTAATTAATTACTATGCTGCCATCGTGAGCAGAATATCTCTCACTTGACGTGGAGTGCCTGTCAGACAGATAATCTCTGCCCCGTGAATACTGGTCTGCAGAATGTTGGGTGCTTCTCGCTGGGTGCAGATTGCTTGCAGGATTCCGTCTGCCCAGGGCATCAATCTCGAAAGGATAACGACTAGCTGAAGGACTATATGGGGCGGTCGTAGAATGCTGCAGGATATCTCTGAGATATGGGTCTTCGGTTCTATTCTCATTGCCCGAGGAATGATGGTTGTTATCTAACGCATTGTTTATAGCGGTGTGTATGTGTGCGTTGTGCTGAGACTGAAGACTATCATAATATTGTCTGTTTCTTCGATGCAGATGCATTCTGTTTTTTGCATAATTTTCCTCTTTTGAAAGTCCTTCAGATATAGACAAATGTCGATTGTACGATGGATACAGTCGCTGAAAGAACATCAAAAGTATAATGAATATAAGACCATGGACACATATGGGAAACGTTCATTATAGCATAGATATATTAACAATCAATGTCATTATTTTCCTGTCAGAGTTTTTCAGACAACTTTTAATAATGTAGGAATTGGTAATTTCATAGCATTCACAGCCCTCAAAATCATTTGATTTTCATAACGTATTCTGTTTTATTGTGATTCTATCATATATCAGCAGTAACAAATTTTGAAAACATGTGCAATGGTACATGTAGCAGGTATGAGTTAGTTCCGGCTTTTCTCCAATTATCTCCCTGTTAGTGTATGATCAGTGATCAATCTCCGTAATAATCAATGTGGAATAAAATTCTCCAAAAAAATTCTAAAGATTGCACTGATATTCAAAATTTCCAAAACTGCTAAGAAATTAATCACTTTTATTATAAAAAATGTCCCCCATTTCAAAGATTTCACAGACTTCGAAGTTTTGAATTCAAGGCTTGAAAGAATGAAGTGTTTCAAAAATTAGACGCAGATGAAAATTTTTCTTGAAGATGAAACCATGTAGCTGAAAACTAGTCAAGAAAATTTACTCCTCTATGTAAAGCTTTGAACTTAAACTAGGGTAATATTTTTCATTTAATACCTTCTTGAAATAAGAGATAGAGGCGTACTGCAACCAACGATTTAGAATACATGTGTTCCAATGACTTAAATTCTTCAATCAAAAGATAAAATTGAAGCAAACTACTAACAGAGGCTTGGGGTAAAATAAAGTACTTTTAATAAGCATGCAAACGGAGTTTTCTACGAGTATTAGAAACCATATATTAACAATCATCCATTTAGTTGGAGAAAATTTTACAACACGAACGATGCTTTTTCCTCGAAAAGACACTTGAAATCTCAAATTTTATTACAGTTTACATGAACAAAAACTATCAGAAAAAGTTGACAGGATTTTTCAATTAAGTCTGGAGAGTAAAACTTTTGAGAGTTAATTATAGTGGCCTTGGAAAAACAGGAAAGTCACTTTAAAATTCCTTATAGCTAAACCGTGCTCGTTACTTAGTTTGCAAGGGACGGAATAAAATTATTTTTTGGATAAAGTAACTACAGAAAACACTTTGGACTAAATTCACTGCTAGCATTGTTTCAGAAAATACATTTTTTTAATCGGACGAAAACTGCATATTTATTCAAAGGACGATAACAGTTTTGAGACGAGCATTACGCAACGATTGTTGCAACATTGTTCATTTCAAGGTACCTGCGCAGATTTTCTTTCAACTATGATTTAGAACATAACTTTTTGCACGGGAAATTCAATTTTGATTGTCTAAATTGGTTGAGCGTCAACAGTTTATCAGGGACAGCTACGAATTCAGTTTTATTTCCACCGGAAACTTTTGCGAGTGGCAAGTGACTTTTACAGAGCCCATTAAAAACGAAGCTTCATTGTTCACTGCATCAATTCTTTATTCTTATTTTTGAGTGCCCAGAATGCAAGTGAAACAAAAAGATTTGTAATGACAATTTTCTCGTAAATCCATCCAATCATTCATAGAAAAATACTTTCCTCTATTTGCGATAGAATTATAAATTTCTCTTGCTGGCGAATAGCAGATTCAATCATTCAAAAAACATGTGTACTTTTTACGGTCTCCTAGAATCTGTTTTCAATTACTGCAATCATTCTTACTTATACAAGTGATATTAACAGAGCACAGGATATCATAATTTAAACACTTAGGAGTTCACTTTATTTTATCTATCTGTGATATACGTTCAGGTAAACTGGGCTGTTGTTTGTAACACGATTTGTTTTTCTCGTTAGGTCTGCTTCCAAGAAACGACAACTCAATAACAAACTAATTTGTTTGTGCTCACGCAGGTTGTAGATGCAATTATAGAGTTCATAAGAAAATTACTGTTTCTTGCTTGATAAATTTGTCTTGCAGATTAATGAATGGACTCGAGAACAACTAAAAAATCTCAGGATATCCATCGAAATTCAATCTTTTGTAATTTTCCTGCGTTTCTCGTGCAGTGTTTCCAGAATTATCTTGACCTAAAATTCTCTTTGAGAATCACATAACATATTCAGTAGCAAATACTAAGAATTGAACTATATTTTTGATAGTTCAAGAGGGAAGTTAACAATATCATTAGTACCATATAGTGGTAGTTCAATTTCGATATCAATCGATGCTAGGTAGAACTATGTTTGAACGCTGCTGGTTGGTGTCAGCTGAGACAAGTAAAGTTATCTTCATTTGTTTCTGTTATAAGTGGCTGTAAAACTTAAATAAAAATAATGAAACTAAATTAGCGTGACTTTCAGAATCTTCATCAGTTACTTCGGAAATCTTAACAATAGTTTTGTTGGTGCCAGTATCATATTTTCTGATTGCTTCTGAACAATTGTCTAAATTTACATTCAGTACAATGACCGAAATTTGTCTAGAATGAGTATCATAATCAAAATTTCTAATTTTGTTTGTAATGTTCGAAATAAGCGATACACGTAGTCCAGAATACGTGAATTCAGCTCAGTTCAACGAAAGTATGGTGTTTTTAAAGCATCAATGTAATACAAAAACAGAGCCATTGCTGATGTACGAAAATGAAATAGAACTACTTGCCATTCAAATAATGATTTTATTCTCCACTCTTCCCAATTAGATAAAATATTCAATGCACAGTAGAAAAATATTTGTTACCTCACTGTAAGTTCACATCTCCCGAGCACGATAGGTAATGCTTTAAGCTCATTTAATTAGATTTTTCGAGTTTCTTCTTAATTTAGTTGTTTCAAATAGGAAAATAATAACAAAAGGAACAACAGAAAGGTAAGAAAAGAAAAATAACTATAATAGCTTGCCCCACGAAAGAAAGGCTTACCTGAGGTCCGTGATACCATCGCACTGCGGCAGGCTGCGTTCTGTGATGTAGCATTGCGCAGGTCAAGCGTATCGGAGTGTGTGCTGGGATAAAAATTTCTCGACCTTCCAGAATCACTGCCTTTGGTTCTAGAAAAGATTAGAAGAGTCGCAGAGCTCACACAATGGCGAGATAATTGTCTCAACTTCACTGGAAAAACGATCGGTCAAAATTTGAGATGATTTCTTCGTCGTAATCCATAGAATTGGTTTAGATGGAGATTTTTCACATGGACTGTCACTGGTTTAACCTTAATATAGCATTCAGTGGGTAAAAATATATTTTTATTACTTTTGAAGCGATTGTTTGTCATTCTTTATTACATAGTTTTAAGCACGCACAGTGCTTAAGTGCACACAGTACACATTTAAGCACACAGTACACATTTAAGCACACAGTACACACAAACGTTCCGGAATTGTGCAAGCATTTAGCGCAAGGGAATTGATTTTTTCATGTATTTTTAATACTGAAAAATTTATCTGGTATACTTGTAATTACATGGCTGATGGAAAATATGTCAATCAATACTCATAAAAAATAACATTCGTGGTAAGTCATCATTAGTTATTGACATTAATAGAATTAATATGAGAACAGAGGAGAAGAACTAGGCGCAAATGGTGCCACAGATGCTTGAAGAGAACAAGAAAAATGAAAAACGCAAAAGTAATGAAACACCAATTGATGTTTCGACATGACTAAGCTGTTAAAACCAATATTTTTTTTCATAAACAGGGCTATTATTACCATAACCATCATCGTTGAATTGTTTATTCCCAAAGTAGTAATTAAAAATAAACGATACTCATGACTCGATTTTCATGGAATCTTAATTATTATTGAAACACGTAGTTTCAGTTCAGTGTGTTATGGGCATTAGGTAATGAAATGATATTCATCCTGAATTCAATTTTAATCATACGCCTTATTCCTGTTCCTTCTGGTCCCTTCCTGGTTAGGGAGTAATGTGCCCTATTATCCTAACAATTGAAGGCTGGGGGACAGAAGGTTGGTGTCCAGAATCGATGATTTAATTTATTTATTTATTATTGCTTGTATTAATCCTATCAACTAAACGCCCTGGAAGCGAACTCTATTGCACTCACTTAATTTATGCAAGTTATTTCTAAATTGTTGTTGGTGTACCGCCAATAGGCCCTGGCTTGAGTCATATTTGAGTTAAAAAGAATGAATTACAGGAATATCTTTTAGTAGTGCCGTGTTTTTTGAAAAGAGTATTGAAAATGTATACCTGATATTATATATGAATGACACAAAAAGGTACACTGGAAGTGCTTGTAGTTTTCTTCAGCATGTTTTTGTTTCAAAATAGGTGAAGTTGATAGATTGCAATCATTGACTGTTGGATCTGAAAAAGCTCCTGCTTTCGTGGATTTCCATAACTGGCTGTCCACCATTAATGAAAGTGCTCAGGAACTTTATCAATAAAAAATATCGTCTTGTTTAAAGCTTGCCCTCTAAGTATCAATCACCAACTTTCAATGCTTCAAGTGATTGCTTACCAAATTTTAGGGTTCATCAAAAACCAAAGTTGTATGTAGGTAGTACGACGCAAGTGCGTTTTCTTTGGAGTCGAGGTTCATTAACACTTTCAGTACCAGCGGTACATATATGTCCCACCCCATTTTGGGGGTGAAGGGGGTCGGAGGGTCACCAAAAATTTATTGATAACTAATGTGAACCCATAGACCAAGAATATATGCGTGGCAGTTCTGTAAATCTTCCCAATTAATTTGGTACTGAAAGGGTTAAAGCGTTCATAAGTTACCCCAGCAAATTCAGATTTTTTAACTTGTATCCGAGACCAAATAATGTTTTCGGAATTAGAGTTCGGTATCAGAACACACATGACACTTACCAGGTCCCGAGCGCTGGTTGCCTGATTCGTCTGACATAGGTGAGAACTCCGCATCTGCAGCGAGCTGAGGAGAAAGAGTGCAGTCTGGGACAGCACCAGGACAGAATAAAATAGAATAGATAAAATAAAGCAGTAGAAACGAGGCTTTTGGCCAATCTTGGGCTGCTACCCAAGTCCCATGCCGTTAAAAGTAAAGGCATCAACCTTGCACGTACACCTTAATACTCCGTAAGTCAATTCAGTCACGTGCACGTATTTCACTCACGCACAGGCATTTCAGTCACGCGCGTTTATCTAAAACATACAATGGCTGTGGGAGTCAGGGACATAGAATTGGTGTTATAATACGGGGGGGATACAGATGTAGGAGTGGATTTTTCACTTTAGAGCGATGAAAGAATATTTAGAAACGGCAGACTGTATAGAGTTATGTTCTCAATGTTGAAATAATGAGTGTAAGGGTGGATATTTCATTTGAAAGCGATAGAACAATAATTAGAAACACAAGAATGTACTGATCTGAATTCATAGGATTAATGTGATAATTGAATGAAGGTCGTTACGAGAAAACTACTACAATTTTCAAATGATCAAATGAAATTTTCAATCCAGTATGACACAGTAGTGTAACAGTATGTAAGACGCTCCAAGATGACATTGTAACGCTAAAACAGAGACGTGTGACAGAAACAATGAAGCGTGCTGTTTGCAGTGATGGCGAAAATAAAGAAAATATAATTATTGGAGGGATGACGAAATGAATACCTATGTTGTATCAATTGTGCACTGTCATTTCTTCATATCAAATAGAGCAGTAATACGTTACAGAAACTGTAATGAAGAAAAAAGTACTAAAAGATCATTAACGAGATCTTGCTTTTGAGGTATGAAGGAAGAATCCGAGTTATAGTTAGGGCAGCTTGCCTCTCGATTCTGCAAAAAAAACAATCAACATTTGTGTCAGAAATCGTAGAACGAATCAAAATTGTCCTCCAAACGAGATTATGCGCCCCATACGCCCCACACCCACCTCGCCTGCAAAGCTAAAAACAAACTTGATATAAATTGCAGTTTTTCATTGGTTAACTGATTGATTGAGAAATACGATCGAATAAATGACACGTTGAAAGTTGATCGAGTGAATAAAAAGGTTTTTCATATTGATATGGAGAGGTGCTTCAAATTTTATTGTGTGATGATTGATTGGCTGATTAATAATGGATTTATAATGGACCATTGAGCTTTGGCAGGACTGTCATCGTAGTACTTCTCAATAATTTGCTAAATCTCAGTGACTTACTGTACATTCATATTCCGGCCCAGTGATTATTTCACCATTTATTATTTGTCTAGTTATTTTGTTATGTAATGAGCAGCATTCCATACCAAACATTGACGAAATGTATGCCTTTTAAGCTCATTATACCTTCAATTCATCTAGATGCATTTCAGTCAAAAAACAAATGACACTTTTATTAAAAGTAAATATAGAATGATCATCACCGCTCAAGGTCAACAAATAACACTTTTAGTAAAAATATACATAACATGAATATCGCCCGCTAATTTTCAAGCCGTGTTGCACATCATGCGACACAGTTGAACAGATGATGTCTCAGATATAGTACGAGTATTTCATATGATTGGAGACATTAAGTTACGGGTTCATCATGTACCGTGAAAAGTTCTCAAAAAATAAGTATTCCCATTTAGGGGTAGAGTGTAGGAAACATTAACAATTAATTTTCTAACCTGTAACACATAACATGCTTGCAACGCTTACTCGTGTGTTGCAGACGTGACTAGCAGCACACTTGTGTGTACGTAATCATACACAAAGTGAACGACATCATAAAACTGAGATCAAGCACGCTAAATTCTGAGATTGTTGACGTCTGTTCATTTTATTTCTCCGTGTGGGATTCTCAGAAAGAGAGAAAAAGAGAAAGATGAAGCCTTATAGCACAATACTGACTCGGTTACGTTTAAGACTTTCAATTGTTTTGTGCAACACATCGATAATGATAAGAGTTTACTTTTCGACACAATCTACTGACAAGCGAATGAAAACGTAATATTATGAGTACATGATTTTTTCCTTGATATTTCGTTTCTTTTTCCTCAAAAATATGTGATGAGGATTAGAATAATTAAAATGATAGTAAATGGCAATACAATATGAAACTCGTTAATGATAATTGTATCAAGCTTATTCATAATGATTAGGTATTATACTAGAAACATTAATCATCCTAATAATAAAATGATCATAAAATTATAAAAATAGGAGCCATAGTTATTATTCATTTGTGGACACGCAGGCCTAATTTTTTTAGTCATAAATGAAGCTTATTTTGTATTTTTGGTAATATTGGTACATCATAGTCACAAACCTCACTTAACCTAAGCTAGTTTGAAAATTAACCCGAGCTGCTACTTCAATTTCGATCTGATTTTTAATCTCCAGTATAATCTATTTTAATATCTACAACTCAGACTTTACCGCACTAATATCAAATTGACCCCAACTAATTTGACCCAACATTACTTACTCTAACTAAATTCCAGGTAACAGCGCTTGCATTCTTTTGATATTAATACGAGTTTATTCAAGCCAACTGGCTGAAATACAGACTAAATTTCAATGTATGTTTTTTGGCATCGCATGTTGCGGTGTGATGTAAAAGTTGGCTGAAAAGTAATGATAGAAACACGTAGACTGAAATTCAGGCAAGGCGTGTAAACTTAAGCTTTGCTTGAGTAACATAAAGTAATAGATTAAATAATACCAATAATTATAATTTTTCCGTCAATACTTATGCTAATATTTTCTAACTTCTCACCCTACGAAATTGTTCAAGTTCATTACGTGCTACAATGCTTAAAGCTACTAAACTTTTTAAAATTTTCAACGTATGATGTAGTTAATCAACAATTATTCGATACATTGTAACAAGTAGGCATATGATGGTAATAAATAATCATCAGCGCTGTAAATATAATACCATGCTACAATTTGAATCTTCGTTCGCACATTGCATTGACATTTACGAAACCAGTTAATTTAACTCAATGAATATTAGACAGAAGGTTAATAAGTTTTCACCTTGAACGCCAGCGAGACTATGGAGTGTGAGGCATGAGTGATGAGTGATGAGCATGAGTGATGAATATTGTAGCGCTTGAAGAGAGTCATGTGACGTTAGCGGGCGTTACTCATTCATTTCATCTAAAAATACGGGATTAGGTAGACTTCTTTTCTGACGTACAAGCGTGCAACCGCGTAAATACAACGAAATTTTTATACTTCGTTTGCAGATCGTGTTAGATTTTGCTTAACTAAGTTTTAATTACTCACATATGCTAATGAAAGAATTCAACAAAAAATAAAAAAAATTGAGCGTATTTGTTCACAAAGAAGTTAATTTAGATTCGTAGGAAAGATCATCGTGTGGGAGCATCACGAGCCTGTGCGACCAAGCTACAGCTGAAAGATGAGTAATTCTTGCTCATCCTTGATGATGAGTAATCCTTGTTCGAAAGAGCCATGAAACTGATACTTTTCAATCGTCACGTGGGATTAGAAAGACTTGCTATCATGTTGCATATTTTCCCGAACGTGTCCGACATGATGATAAGCATCTCGACGTGTTTTTAGGCGAAGTGCGTAAACAGGTGTATACAGATCGTGAACTGCTGTTGTTCTAGTGTTTACAAACATCGCAGCTGTTCAAGAACATACAGACTAAAATAGAAGGCAAGAACGCGGGCTGCTCTCGTCGCTACATACAGAGGCTTGTGCTGTCCGTGGTCGAAATTTAGGGTTACGCGTTCAAAGAGACCCTTGCTTTGACTTAGATGTATGTATGCTGTGTCTTTATAGTATGTTGTCACTGTGGTTCCTCAGTCTCATGTGTGAGCGGTAACCTAAAAAAATGAACAGGTATAAAACGGATATTTTCTACGTCTTAAGTTTCAGGGCTGTTGTACTGTAAAAAGTGAGGAGAAATCTCGTAATTTATGAAGAAAAAACGCAAGTTGAACGGTTTTCCTGCCATACTCTACCCATTAAGAACGCATTAAAATATTGAAAAACGTGTGAAGGAATAAAAAATTAAATTTGAGTTCGACCTATCAGATACTTTAATTAATATGAAGTCATTTTTGAACTAAATGAGGACCGTAAAACAAGGGCTCTTTACAATAACCCTAAAGGAATATCGCTATTTATTACGCATCCCCGATCTTGAACAGCGTCGATGGTACGCTATGAAAACAAAGAAATTGTCTTTATATCGAAAAATTAAAAAAAACATATTTCGAATGATGCCACTTAATAGCAAAAAGTTCGAGACACCTTTATTGCTTTGTATTTTTTTGAAATTTTAGACACCTGTAGTTCTGTGTGAAAAAACATAAAATTATAATACAAATATGAAATTTGTTTCCATGTATTTTTTAGGTATGGATATGGGAGATGTGGATATGAAGATTTGATGTGAAAATTAAAAAACTAATTCATGCTTATTGCACTGTAGGTATTCTTACATTTACTTAGGATCTCAAAAACAAGAAGTGAGCAAGCATTACAATGAGACAACTCTTGGCAGATCAAGTGCCTTCTGGGAATAAATGTTTATTGCAATCGCCTCCATAAAGTCCAGTAGCGGAAAAAATTCAGAGAAATGTAATTCTAGATATAATTCTAATATTATTCTCAGAGGAAATTCAATTGCAGCGAAGTAAAATGTCATCAAGAGACTCGGAGCATGGCTTACGTAATCTTATTGAAATGCTTCCAGGTCTTCTCTGGTAAAGCTTTATCGTAAATAGGAGTCACTAATGGGACATGAATATAACTGATCATTTACTTATGTCAATAGTTGTGTCAGTAAGGTAAGCATCAAACTTGCATAAAGAATATATGAAAATTTTAAATAATTTTAAGGTCAGTATGGATATTTTTCATTGCAACTGAGCTATGAACATCATCCAATCGATCGTTAAGTTCATAGCTGGAAATTTATCTGAATATCTATCTTTTATTATAAAATATATTTAGAGCGTACCGTGCGAAAAACATTTCAGTGCAAGTCCCTCTGCTTCTGAGCCATTTCTAATTTCTGCATGTTTCATCATTTGATTTAAGTTCCACACTTTTGGAGCTTCAGAATACAACTAATTACTTCCATTGCCATCCTTCGTCTACAGAAAAATAATGATGTTTTTACGGGTAGTTAATTTTCCCTCGTATGATCGTCGATTGCAGAGTCCGAAATTTATTGGAAGGAAAAACTCATAGGGAATAAATTGACCTTGTCATTTATTCATCATAGAAACTAATTAATGCTGTCAGCGACCGTCCAGGGATGGCTACATTGCGTTGCTAAAGCAATGATGAGGAAAAAACAAGGAATTGACGACATTTAGCTACTCTTTAAAGGTGTAAAGTGAAGGCTAATGTATGAAATATGTCAACAATTTAATAGGTTTAGGTACATTATATTGTAGGGCATAGTTAAAACTCATGATAGTAAATTTCTTCTAGAAATCCAAGCTGGAGTCATATAATTATGGAATGCAATTTATACAGTGGACAGAGGTGGTCATATTGACCTACCCGGAGCGATTTCAAGTTTCTGAGCTAATGAGAAAATGAACTAATGGCCACAAAATTATCACGTGTATTTTACCTGATATTTCTACATAAAGAGAATCTGATAGTCTTAAGATGTCAGAATAAATAGCATGCAATGTCCAGAGCCTGTAGTGGAACGTTCGAACTTGGTTCCGCGAAAATATGATAGTTTTCTTGCCAGCAGCACTCAATGTTTCTTCACGCATTATAACGTGTGTTATAAAGACAATGATGAACTAAAACCTTCACCTTTTGAATTACCTGATAATCAAACGAGATGTCTTCTTGATTCTCGTAATTCGTATCTTACTTTTCCCCGAATACACTCTCCAATAAAGCAAGTTACCTTATATTTTCATTATCAGCTCAGCTAATGTTTTTGGTATTGTATCAATTGTATCAGCGCGTTTTGATCGTGATGGTCAACCTGATGGAATATAATTAAAAATTATAGAGAAAGAACTGGACTTATCGTCAGAATCAAGCAATTTTGTAGTAGATGTAAGCAAAATGAATGAAGGAAAAGCCAAATGATAAACCTTTTTCCAGGAAAAAGATTTTACCTCGGCAACATTATCAATTCATAAAACGATGTAATACTATAATCAAAATTATAATACAATTGAGTTTTTCAGTTTGTTCACAAGTCTCTTTCCAGAATAGGAGTAAATATAAGGATTTTTTGCACAAAAAAGTTATATTAAGATGCATGATGGTACATGATAGATTTATCTTAGCTTCAGTGTCGAAAAAAATACAGTCCTCCCTCGTAATAACAGACGTCATTATACTGAATTCCGGTTATAGCAGACGAATTTCACAATAAAAATTCCTCCAAAATAATACACAAACATTTAAACACGAAAATTCTACTGAAATCAAGAAAATTATCAAAGAAAACTTTTCAGTGCTGTGTTGTGCTAACGCTGACAGAATGTCACGTTTGAAGTAAGTTATTGTGGGGAATTTGCATAACCTCGGGCTCTAAAAAACGTGATGTGACAACTCCCTGTGTTTTATTACAACTTTCAGAAAGCTTAGTTCAATATGCACATTTTCAGTGATTGGTTTTAGACTCATTTTGTGCCTACAGTGAGTAGGTATCAAACAGACGTTACAGTCATAACCTCATATGACATCTACAAACGGTAAATAAAATTTAATTTTATTAATAAAACTGACGAATGGTTATAAAAGAGAGTGACTTCCCCTATTAGTCCATTTCGAGGGGGACTGTATTGACCGAACAAAAAATGGTTTATGCACAACAAACAGAGCTGAGAGCAAAACACCTATCTTGAAAGTAAAAAACAACATAACAACACTAAAAGTTTTTGTGCACCAACTTCTAAGCTACACATCTGGTCGTGGGAATAAATATTTTATTAAAATGTATGTACTCATCTAGATCCCACTTTTTCAACACACCTACACTCTGTTCATAATTACTCGTACAAGTAACTATTTACCATTAACAATAATGAGGCTTGCAATGAGTCAACATTCGCTCCTTTTGTTTTACGTGCTAGATGGTATGTAACCTAAATTATTTAACCAGAACCCAGAGCGTACCGCAACTCACCTACAACATTGAGGTACACAGCAAACGTCAGCATGGGCGTCGTAGCAACTTGGCACTCGTACACGCCTGAGTCGTCGTAAGTAACGTTCTTTAATTTGAGCATCCACTCCTTATTCTCTGCATCCACAACAATCGAGAAACGCACGTCTGTTGTGTATCTGTACTCCCCAGCTGCGATGATTTGGAGGTTCTTCCGTCTGATCCATAACACCTGCATGTAAACAGTATTATTTATTGCTAATCCCGAGGCATAAAAAGTTCCATCTCATTCCGTATCTTTAAATATGAAGAATGTCTTTTTAAATAAATCTCAAGTTGCTTTTTAGAAATATGAATAGAATTTTTAGTGTAGCTTGATCTAGCTGGACTTACTTTCTGTGATGAAATTATTTAAAAGAAAAAATGAACTTTAACGGAAATGCTAGAAAGTTCAAACGAATGAATTCTTTGATTTTCGTCATAGAATGCTCAAAGGAAGACGACGTAAGTGAATGTAAAACTCAGCTTATATTTTGTATACTTCAATAAGATTCTATTTTCATTGAGCGGAAAGTGAGATAGAAGAATCATCATATGACTGAAAACACTGTATATATGTCCACAAAGATTGCAGCATACTTTGTTAGCTTTGATAGTATCCGTCTCTCAGCAAAATTAGGTTTGAAAAGTTTTAGGCACGTAAACTTGATGAAGACGAAAATGCGGGTCATTGTGATTTCAATTTTACATATGCTTTTAACGAAAACAATCAACATTTTCTTCAAACTATTAATTTTTGCGTAGGTTTCTTTGGTTTCCAGTTGTCCAACACACCATTGTAATTTTACTGTTAACCCCTGACTGTGGTCGAAATAATGCAATGGCTTTATAAATGCTTACGTATTTGAGTGCATCATTTAAGTTCAAGAACACCATCATAATTTGTTTTTTTCTGAACGAGTGCAAGAAGTTTCAAGTAAAGAACAACGAGCTACAATCACATACTCTCAATTATGCCAAGTTATCATGTTTTGTAGATTTACTAACAGAACATATACAGAATGCCTCCTATTTCGAAGAATGTTTTAAAATTAATTGAAACTTGGAACTGAAACTGCGACAATTTGAAACGTCGTTAGATATTAACTTTTTTATAGTTCTATTGGGAGCACGTCAAGTTATTTATTGAGAAATTACAGACGGCTTCTAAGCCCTCCATTTTCACAAATAGATCGTTATACTACGCTACAGGAACATGCACCTTGTAGCACTCGAAATTTTTAACACATTTTTTATAATTGAGTTTGTAAAGGAAGTATCACAACGACTAAATCGAGGGGGCTAATCCGTAGTATTTTAAATCTACTCGAACGTTCGTCGACTAATATGCCTGTATCTCTAGGAAAATTGGGGAATGATTCTTCAAGTCTCATCTTATTGGAAATCTACTTTTTCTTCTTTGTTCCCTAGATTCTACTTTCTTAAAGTATTGTTCACCACGACACGAATATAAAGTTAGAATAAGGTTGAACAGAAATAAAAAACGAATTTTAGAAATTAACCCCACGAAGGCCTGAGTTACGAGAGTCGTTGAGAAGGAAACAAGTCTCTCCCCTGCCCGGCTTAGCAGCGCTAAATCTAGCCGTAAAAAGCAGTAACGTTCAACTTAGACGTAAGACTTGAGCTGCGCCAGATGGCACTGTAAAATACAGATAGCATTTCTGCATCTGAAACTGAAGTGCAGGAACGATCAGATCTCCATAATAGAGCTGCTAAACGACTGCTTCTAGGTGATTATTATGAAGGTTTATCGGGTTGCCGTGACTTTGATGATAGTGCTTGTTCAGAAGGTTTCATGAGCTGCAGAAGAGCCCATAGTCAATATGCAAACAACCATAAACGTGGTAGTGAAAATCAACTCGTGAATTTATTACTAAACGAAGAACTAGACGCGTTAAAAAAATACTCTCATGTATGTACACGATTTAGATACTCATCTCAGACATTAGTTAAATGCTAGAGAGTGAGTAATAAACTTCTAGTCCTTATAGATCATTCTGAACATAAAGCATGCTGTGTGTAGTGAAATTTACAAGCGAAATAATTAGAAATGTGTGTCAAAACCAGAAATAGAACATAAATAAAAAGTAAAAACTTGTTCAAGCTTCTGATAAGAACTAAGCCAGTCCAGCATCATTTCTTGAGCTTCAAAAGTGAAATTAGAAAAATTTGTAAATGCATAATGTGAATAAGTATTATTATTTTGCTAAGTTCGAGGTGAAGGGAATGTGAACTTCCCAATTATGGAAAAAAATTGGAAGAGGAACGAGCAAAAATAATTTTAAATTGAACTTTACGCTCTCGAAGGTCGAATATGATATTAATGAGATGATTTATTTGTGAAAAAAATTTCAGTTAATTATTGATAACGATCTAATTGTTTGAGCAAATAAATTAATTTATTTGATAAAAAAATTGGGTAATGGACGCTAAAACAAGTTGAAAGCTTAATAATTTTAGAGGACGAATATGAAGATTACAAAGGGAACAAGGTTTGGTTTCTCTAAACTTAGACACTAAATGAAGGATACGCCTCGCTCTGGATGTCTTAAGCGATCCTCTGCAGGATGTTTGATTCCTGTGGTTTTTTAAAGGAATATTAATTCTGTGTTGAACTCATGCTTCTTCACATGTAATTTTGAACATAAACATCCACTCGAGTGAGTCGCCATGTACGTCTCAGACACATCTGCATTGCAAAATGCACCATTGCTGCAAAATTATATCTGTAATGTATCTAACACTCGAAGTTTCCCTTTGCTCATCTCTGCTCATTTTGTCATAACGTTATCTAAAATAACAATCAGTCTCAAATACGTATATAACATATGGTGCAACCCAACGTGTTAAAATGGAAAATTTCATGCATCGTATCAAAACAGGCATTTCCTGAATTATTTTCTTGAAATTGAGCTACTGATGTTAGTTCCATATCGCACTGATTTTAAAGCAGATTTTGAAATACTATACAAAATATTGATGAATAAGAAAACATTCAATATGAGTTTACCGTAAAATAAAGTTTTCAAAGGAGCCATGTCTATGAATATTTGTTTACTTCTGTATGTATTCGTAATGTCATAATTTGAAACAACGGTATTCCTTAAAATATCAACAACATAAAATTCTACACTTCAGGTCTAAATTGGCACCTGAGAAAAAACTGTCCAAATGATCATTCGTCGTAACTGGAAGATTTCACCTAGATGTCTCTCCTTTTATTTGAGATCATTGTTCATTTATAAAAAAAATGTTTCTGTTGAAATCGTTAATATGAATTTTCGTAGAAATTCTATAAATCATTTTAAAATAAACTTTGAATCTTATATAGTAAGCTTTATTGGTGTACGTTTCATAGGAATCCAGTTTAAAACCTGTTTATGATAAAAACTATT
>VCRD01001258.1:98561-114981 GCA_006783055.1 Trinorchestia longiramus
GGAATAATTAGAAATGTGTGTCAAAACCAGAAATAGAACATAAATAAAAAGTAAAACCTTATTCAAGCTTCTGATAAGAACTAAGCCAGTCCAGCATCATTTATTGAGCTTCAAAAGTGAAATTAGAAACATTTGTAAATGCATAATGTGAATAAGTATTATTATTTTGACAAGTTTGAGGTGAAGGAAATGAGAACTTTACAATTATGGAAAAAATTGGGAGAGGAACGAGCAAAAATAATTTTAAATTGAACTTTACGCTCTCGAAGGTCGAATATGATATTGATGAGATGATTTATTTGTGAAAAAAATTTCAGTCAATTATTGATAACGATCTAATTATTTAAGCAAATAAATTAATTTATTTGATAAAAAATGGGTGATGGACGCTAAAACAAGTTGAAAGCTTAATAATTTTAAAGGACGAATATGAAGATTACAAAGGGAACAAGGTTTGGTTTCTCTAAACTTAGACACTAAATGAAGGATACGCCTCGCTCTGGATGTCTTAAGCGATCCTCTGCAGGATGTTTGATTCCTGTGGTTTTTAGAATGAATATTAATTCTGTGTTGAACTCATGCTTCTTCACATGTAATTTTGAACATATACATCCACTCGAGTGAGTCGCCATGTACGTCTCAGACACATCTGCATTGCAAAATGCACCATTGCTGCAAAATTATATCTGTAATGTATCTAACACTCGAACTTTCCCTTTGCTCATCTATGCTCATTTTGTCATAACATTATCTAAAATAACAATCAGTCTTAAATACGTATATAACATATGGTGCAGCCCAACGTGTTAAAATGGAAAATTTCATGCATCGTATCAAAACAGGCATTTCCTGAATTATTTTCTTGAAATTGAGCTACTGATGTTAGTTCCATATCGCACTGATTTTAAAGCAGATTTTGAAATACTATACAAAATATTTATGAATAATAAAACATTCAATATGAGTTTACCGTAAAATAAAGTTTTCAAAGCAGCCATGTGTATGAGTATTTGTTTACTTTTGTATGTAGTCGTAATGTCATAATTTGAAACAACGGTATCCCTTAAAATATCAAAAACATAAAAACTCTACGTCAGGTCTAAATTGGCACCTGCGAAAAACTGTTCAAATGATCATTCGTCGTAACTGGAAGATTTCACCTAGATGTCGCTCCTTTCATTTGAGATCATTGATCATTCATAAAAAAATTGTTTCTGTTGAAATCGTTAATATGAATTTTCGTAGAAATTCTATAAATCATTTTAGAATAAACTTTGAATCTTATATAGTAAGCTTTATTGGTGTACGTTTCATAGGTATGCAGTTTAAAACCTGTTTGTGATAAAAACCATTCTTGACTCAAATATGAGTTGTAAAATAGGCCCTAGTTCAATTTTAACAAATAATGACAACGTGGAACTTAGATGCATTTTATAATTTTAATTTTCAAAGTATATGGATATCTGAGAAAGTCGTTTTTCAAAGAACTTTTAATTTGTTGATTGACAGTGCGTGTTACAAACTTGTTAATATATGTACACACTAAACAGTAATATGAGAAAGTAGCATTTCTTACTACAAAATCATAAATACTCACCGATTGCCCGTGGTAGTTCAATACACGGCAGGGTAACTCAGCCTCGCCTCCAAGGGATGCAGTCACATTTCTTGGCAGGGTCCTGTCAAAACTTGTTGCAGTCTCTTCTTTCTCAGGAAGACCTGGAATAGACGACTCTTCCACGCTACGGGTGTCTGTCATTTGATGGTCCTCGTTTTGACGATCGGTCGTTCGTTGATCGCTTCTTCTGCGCCAGTGGTCGCGGTCTGATTCTGTCGAAGTCGGCGGAGCAGCGTTGACGGCGCTCTGAGAATGGTGTCCAGGTCGACTTCTCAATGGAGCAAGTCTTGGCTCTGAGTTCTGGATCTGAGACGTAAATATCGATTCATCGTAACCTTGTCGATTACCTCTGGAATTTTGTCGACGAGGTGGGATGTTTGTATTACCTGACGGTGCCTGAAATCTCGAATGTTGCAAAATACCATTAGCATCGGTGACGGGTGGACCGTATGATAATTTTGGGGAATATCTTCCGGGAAGTTTGACGATTGAATCATGAATGTTGTCAGGATCATAGGTTTCAACGTAGCCAAGGTCGTCGTCAGGTTCAGGAACGTGAGAAAGGAACATGGCCTCAGATTTCACTCCTCCTAAAGTTGAGAAAAAATAATTTGAATGATTATTCAACATCGAAGTAAATATAAGTTTGTTACAAATTTTAGGTACAATAAAGGGTTGTGAACATCGAAGTAAATAGGAATTTAGTAAAAATTTCAGGTACAATATCAGAGTGAAAATTATGTTTTCTTGCAAATGCCAGGCAGAATACCATTCAGCTACTCTAATAATATTATTACCTGCAACTGAACTTTTTTAAAAAGTTGTAACTTTTCCAAGATGTGAGCTATAAGGGTAGTGAAATCAAGATTGCTATGACAAAATAAAAACTTGAACTGCAGATGTAAGCTCAATCATTGGACCACTAATAGCGCAGTTAGCTGTGTGAGATCTGCATTTATATAACGTAAGATACAGCTAAAAAATTTGCGACAGAAGCAAAACAGAAAAATTACATCTCAATTTCAAGGAAATAGAGGAAAATTACATTAATTTAAGTACATATGACTATTTAAAACTCTTTAGTATATATAATACTATCTTGGAAAAGATTGTGTAATACCACCTGTTGGTATTAGGGATGCAAAGAGTTATACATATCTAAGCTCATTTGTCAGTCTATCATATGGTTTCTTTCTACTTAGGCCACTTGCTTAACTGAAACAACTCTGAAAAACTCGCGCGGCCAAACAAAAGGGGTACAGAACACCTGGTGTGCATCTAATGGCATGTTTTCTATCACTATTGCCTCTGTAAATATGGACGGCAATTCAGGCGACGGGCAAAAACATAAAGATGAGAATTAGGCGATGGAAAATCAGGTGAGTAGCAGGAAATGCACGAGTATATTATGAATTCTGAGGTAACGGTTCAAGTCTTCTAGTGTACATGGTACTAATAACCTCTTTCGTAGTGTCTGTGTAACTCTCCGACTCAATTAATAGCCTTGTGGTCGAGTAAAATAATAATTTTCCTGAATAATTATCTGCACGTATGAGGTAAATCTTTGCTATGAGACCCTGTATTTTAAAATGCTCAATTTATTTCACGGGACAGAAGCACAGAAGTATAGTGAACGCAGCAGCATTAATTATATACTGTGTGACGTCTTTCCTGCATTGTAATGGTCGTACATAAAGCTGTATGGGTCCTTAGACTGCAGTATCATTTGTTTATGTTCATAGACTTGAGCTCTGCGAGACTCAGGCGAACAGTTCTACGCAGTGCAGTAGAGATACAACTTTGAGAAGATTTTAATAAAACCGAATATTACTATCGCTGCTAAACTTTCTGAATAACTTAAATACCGAAATTGTAATATGCTCATTATTTTATTTAACGCTTTTAAAATTATACTTAAATGAGTATAGGAATTTTTTTGACATGTATTGAGAAATTTTCTGAATTTTTAATCAAAATTTCTCGGCAAAAAAATTACAAGCCGCTAAAATGTAGAATAATACATTCAAGGAGCGTAATTATTTTTTTGAATAAATAAATACACAAACTCTAATTTCAATGGAATTCTGAAAAACGTGAGAAAAACTTTGATCAGAAAGAGAGAACTGAATCCAAAGGCAATTAGAATCACCACTTTCATCAACTATTTGGAGGACAAATTTGTAACTTTAGCAAGGTACCATGTACTCCATGCAAATTTGGGATGAATTAGAACATTACTTTATAGTTGATGCGATTCTACTTTAAAATATTTTTGTAATTGTCTTTGGAACTAAGAAAAATCTATTGGTCTGCAGTAACACGAGTTGATTTCAACTAATAAACGTTTTTCAGATCTGTAACCTTTTCTTGACAAAGGACCTTCAATATATCATTATTATTTACAAAATAAAAGGTAAATTTCAGTACCCAATATCTGGGTGCCCCAAATAACCCTAAAGCTTTGACCATGGGTATAGACGTCACTAGCCTCGAGCAAACTATAATACATATACCCATGTTCAGTGCTCCAGGGTTAACCCTGTAACTATTATAGGAAATCCACTGCTTGTGTTACACAACTCACCCCACACTTAGTGCCACGACCACCATCCACGGCAGGGCTTCAGAAGCATGCTGTGTAAAAGACAATTTTCACCTAAATTTATACGTTGTTTCTAAATCAATAGCTTTATAACTTCTCGTTTCTTAATCTCTGATATCGATTGGCCAAAGTGCATTCCATTTTTTATTATTAATGTTCTCACTAATGTTTGTGTTCCAAAAACAATTTCAGACCAAAAAATCTTAATTTGAGATGAAAATAGTTGTGAAAGAACCAATTTCCAACCTTGCCTAGACTCATTCTCTAGCTTGCATTGTGTCATTGCAGAGAGTTACGCCTAATCCCCACAAGACAAAGGAACCTGGAATATTGATGGCTTGACTGGGAACATTTCCCTAACAATAGCGCTGTGCTTTCACCGGCGAGGGCTAGATTTCATTGCCAAACCCAGGCAGCTTCATGTTTTCAAATTTGGTCCGATTCATATTTTGGGGTACTATTAGATTAAAATTGGAAATTATACTCATTAAATATAAGTGTGCATTTTTGAAACTTGGATTGTAAATCACCCTGCAACTAATCTCGAAATGCAATTTTGCATGTGAAGTTAACAGTAACTTTACTAGAAGCAGTAGGAATGCGATGCATTGCGAACGACTGAGTGGTCTGCAAGGCGGGATAGCTTTAGTGGACATTGCGAGGCGTAATTTACGAATGCTACAACTCGACAACCTTGTAGCGAAACGCCGTCCCTGATACAACGACAGAGATTTACGCTCTCATCACCGTAATATACGGAAGCCAGGAGCGGTCATTACACAAGCTCCCTATTCTCTGAGGGATGATTCAACTTGACATTAAGGGGCTCATTGACTGGGTATCACGTTAATTCCATTGCCAAACGTACTTATTCCTTTGAATGTATTGAATATGAAACAGAATTTTAAGGCTCATTGAATGATTTTTGACTTGTGTGGGATAGCATTTCAGGATGATTTTCTGAGGATATTTTATAATAATGATGCAAAAAAGATTCGTATTGCATACAGAAATGAATGACGTAAATGGTTCAGAAGAAGAAAGATGATTAATCAAACGAATCAGCATAAGCTTCAAATATACTCGTATATCAGAATGATTACTTTCAGCATATAAGGTGCATCCTGCAAACGTGCTAGGCAATGCAAATTACGAGGAAGCCTGGGTCGACTTGTACGTGATCAAGTTTATCATTGGTCAGGAAAAAAAGACCAAATTTGCCACAGTTTTCGTAAATCTCTAGTGTAATCTGAAACATAATAAGCGCCTACGGTACAGCGCTGCAAAGCGTCATTTCGGTAATAAAGTTTCCAGAATCATAGCTGTTCATCAGATTAGCCTTGTATAGATTCTACAGCGTGTTAAAATTAACGCAGCTTCTAATTGTGATCTCCGGAATACAATATGTTCATTACGCTTGAAGTTCAACGTTGCACTGGCACTACGAAGATGGTTGTATACATGCAAGACAGTGCCTCGTTTCATTTATCATAACCAATATCTTGCCTCATTGTACTTTACAAACAACAGTTTGACAGTGTAGCTACCATTTTCGCCAGATTTGAACTCAATTCAGAATTTGTGTGTTATGATGGAACGCTAGATTTATGCAGATGGAAAGTAATTTACTTTAAAAAACAGCATTATGGAATATCATACATGTCATTTCGAGATCTATTCTAACAGCTCTTATTCAAAAATTGACAAACTGTGTCATTCAGGCCAGCAGAATTAGCATAGCCTACAATAATAATTTACCCTCATTTATGACTATTATTCAATAATAGTTATTGTATATTAGTTTATTGGACATTTCTATATAAATTTTAGCAATTGTGATCACATTTGATTTTTAATTCAAGTTAATAACATGTAAGGAGAATATTGGGGGACCTGGAAAAACAAATAATTTCAGGAAAACATTTTCTTTCGTTATTGATTGAAGCATCGATGAAAAATATGATACATTAACCGATTAATTGGTGAGAATTCACTGATTGAAGCATAGCTAAAACGCTATCAGTTGATTCAATGCAATAAATTCACTTTAGATACCCATAATTTCTTATGCATATATTTTAGGATATATTATACTGGGCTATTAGTGTGAGTCGCATTGTAAGTCCACGATCACAACAAGATAAGATTGTACAAACTCTACACTTAATTCATTAAATTACGCTACCATTAAATTGATATGCAAGTTTAGAATTGAATTACATTATTCCAAAAGTTTACTCCTATTTTCATGCTCTTAGCTACTTGATTTTTCAAAATTGAGAAGTATCGTAAATACCAGCATGTCTATAAATTAGGACGATTATATAATTTCTTAATTTGGGAATAAGCATCTGCCGCTAAATACAGCAGCAGAGTTTAGCTCAGGGATCGCGTTCGTTTTCATGCCATGGAGCCGCTTGCCAGAATATGGAAAGTTAAATTTCGGACCCTGAGATGAGGTGCACGTTTGACATTTATATATATTGCAAATGACACCATATTTGGTAGTCCTACAATTTAAATGAAAAAGTCATTTTATAAATGAAGTGATACTTGTGAATACAATGGCATATTTACGTTCACTCACACTCATACACTTGCTCTAAACCCTGATGTTCGAGTAAATAATAAACAGGACTTAAATTCATTAATGAAATGTTGAAAAATGTCTCATCATTGACTTTAGATACAAAATTCAATATTGTACATTAGTACGTCAGATTAACTTTTTGAATACTTGGTGTATATCATAGTTGTCTATTCATTTGATCAATCTAAAATACTATGCGATGGAATAATCATCATAGACACTTAATGTTTAATTTTCTCAGATGGGATGTAAGAAATTGTTTTTATGCATGTTAGAGAAATTTTCTGTATGGAAGCCAAATTTAAAACCGTGTGAAACTTTGTAAAAGCAATGTATGATATTGATGCAAATAGTTATAAAGAGTTTGATTGTCCATCCGAATGTCGACCGGCCACGTAACAATTTATTTATGTATCATATAAGTTGAATGCTAAAAAGTTGCTGGACATTCAGCGTTCTACCATCGTATCATAGTCGTCGAAAAGACTTGAAACTTGATTATAGTGTAGTTTTGTACACAAATTTTTCGCATTTAATATTTTACTAATGTGGGTATATGTAAAAGTATGTCACAATTTTGTCCTAACCCTCGAAAAGACCAACAAATATGCATGGCATCATAGACCGCATGGGCCTATCAGGTCTGGTCACTTTTTTCTAATTCATAACTTCTATCTTTGCAAAATTTGTAATAACCAATGCTATTGATCTGTTTGAAATGAATAAAGTGAATTTAAGTAATTTTAACCAACAATTCATTTCTCTTCACAATGGATCTCATAGATCCGATGGTATTTCTAGTGCTAAAAAGATCACCAGGAGAGCTCACCTCCGAGTAATGCTTGCTGCAGCACTCGTCATGACCTCCTCCCTTCGTTCCTACTGGTCAATAAGACAATTTTAGTCCACGCTGCGTGGTCCTCAGTATGAATAGCATTGCCTTACAGCCTAGTTTACAACCACTTGTCATAAGAACGCAACCTGTAATTTGATAAGCCGATACCTGATGACTTATCCAGGTCAAATCGCTCCTAAGTGCCGCTGCTTTGTGTTTTTTCTGTCGTGCTGCCTTTATATTGCCATAGCCTTACTCGTTGAATGTTATAATGCGGCAACATGGTGTTAATTAAAAGTATATCATCAAATACAACTTGCATGCATAATTATTTTTAAAAATTCAGCTTTTACTGGCCTAATTTCGATTACCGCAGTAAAAACAAATGTGCAACGCCACTATATTAAGGTTTTATAATTATTACTCTCATTCCAGGTGGTCCATTCTAAGTACACTCTCGAAAGCCGCTGCTTCAGTGGTGAGGCCTCATTGATTTCGTTTCAAGGGCTCCTTACAAAGGAAAATGTGGCACGCCACTGTTTCAGAGTGCCATCCTCGACGACTCCCTTTCGATTGCACCATCACAACTGGATGAAAAAGCGTTCTGTGTTTTTATCCTCACACTTCGACGGTAGAATTTCGTTCAGAATTAAAGCCAGATAATCCACAGCCATCACAGAGCAAGACTGAAATCCGATTGAAGATTAGTGAAGCAAATTGAACTCCAATGAAAGTGGATGGAAACCCAAAATAGAGAAATATGAAGAGTTTGCGTTTGAGAAGAGTTGATTGTGGCTATGAAGTCCCGGCTGTGGTAGCTGAATATTCCGGAATGATATTTGTAGATTCTTTCAAAATATCACTTCCCATGATAAATACGCTTTTAACCAACATGATGTAAATTTACAGAAAGCAACTTTTCTACCTTCTCCAATAGGGGCGAAGCCATCGACAAACTCTCTTAAACTACCTCGCATACGAGGCATTTTATGCTATCGTAACTTTGGTAATTATCAAGTTTGAGCAGGACTGGTATGTCATTGCTACTTAATGAAGTGTTGCTTAAGCGTAAGAGAGAAAAGCGAACAGTAATACCATACACAGATTACAGTTAAGAAAATGCATGAGGAGTTCTGAAACTTTACACGAATTGTAGTTTCTGACATGAGTAATCATATATTGACTTCGAAAGCAAAATTTTTGCCTCACCGTATGTTCTGTCAGACATCCTTAGTTTTTCTCTAATTCGTTTGACATGTAATTCATCAAAGAAATAGGTAAGTTTGATTCCTTCGTCCAACCGTGCAGCAATACCTTCCAGACCGAGATTCCAAGTACATAATAATCTTTTCCTTTCATAGTCCAAAATTAATTTGTACAACATCCATTTCGTTTGCAGGGCTAATTGAGGGTCCAGGATTAAAGTAGAAACCATTATGAAATGTTTTTCTCAACTAATACCAATGAATTTGCTTCATCAGTCGTTTAACACTTCTCAGCTCAATAATTTGTATTAAAAAACTATAAAAATATTTATGATCAGAGTCATTCTTTCACGGAATAGCGCATGCTTCGGCAGTTACCACTCTATTAATCGATTACGATTCTATAGATTATTTGTCTAATATATGGGGATGTACTCAAAACATTGATTAGGTAAAAACCCATCCAAATCCATCACATAATACATGCACTATTATTTTTAAACATAAGCTAGAGCGAGTCACTCGGTTCTCATTGATTCTACCGTCGTCAAGAACATGTGAAGTAGCTTAGAGTTTTAATTTAGCAGAAGAGTATTTGAAACTACTGAAACGAGCGCAGCTAAAACTTGCCCGAAGGTAAACTGAGCCGGAAAGAAATTCATCGAATCCCAGTACAATTGAAGGCATAAATTGGAGGCGAATTCTTGGCACAGAATGCAGAGATGTCGAGCGAAAACCTGAGGAGCTTGTGTCTAAAATACGAAGGAGTTTGTTCATCAACATGGATCTTTTTGTTGTGAAAGCTACGTAGATGTACGATAAATAGCTGTCTTTATAACACAGTGGAGACGCCCAATGTTTCAAACTTAGTCTGGATAAACATCAAAATATAAAAAAATGAATTTTGTTATGCAAAATGCAGACAAACTATCAAGCTTGTGTTTCATTTATCATGTTCCGTATACAAAATTATTAAAACATTATACCTGTATTAATTTGAGAACGCGTTCTCGAATTAATACACAGATTAGATTCGTCTTTATAACCGCGGTGATAACGACGAACGCGTTTGCAGCTCGCACTCGTAAAGCAAATATTAGTACATTGTCCTCCAATGTCAGTATTTATAATCTTTTTCAATTAGCTGCTGAAGTATTAAATGGAAAGACAGAAATTAATTTCAGTAAAAATAAAATATGGCCGTAAATCCATCCATCTTCCAAGTTTATTGGTTTATTACTGCAATTCTTAAAGAGGACCACATAGTGCATTGTCATTAATGATTGTCATTGTAAAAAATACAGCAAAATATATTCTGAATTGGAAAAGTATCTCAATAAACATAGAAGGCTGACAGATATCAGTAAATAAAATCAAAAACGTTGGAAAATGTTCTAAAACAATGTTGTGATATTATTTTCTTACACTTTTTACCGTTCCTAAATTATTTACGTAGTTCAATCAGTTTTCTATTTTAATTGAAATAATTCCAGCATCAACACATCATAATAACAATAAATCAACGAAAAATTATTCTCAAGACGCATGATGTTCAAGATTAACTCCTAAATTGTGTAATAGCAAAAGGCTGAAGTCATATGCTGACAGAAACTTTATTTCTCTACATTGTTTTGAGTTTTTGCCAATTTTTTAAAGGTCCAGATCTTAGAATGTAGATTAAAATTTCACATAATACATTCGATTGTCTCAAATAATTGGGTTATTAGTTTGCAACAGGCTGTTATTTATTCTTAATAATTTCAATAAAACATATCCTAATCACTCTCATTCCGCCTGGTAATACTGGTAGTACTCTTTAATATTACATGCACTCAAACAATAATTAAATATTTTACAATTTAGGTATACTTTGAAGTGATTTCAATAAAGAACGCAAGTTTTACGAGCTCATTAATAGAAACAGTGAAGCGTACAGTTTTTATCAGACATCTATTCGACTATTACGAGTATCATTACTTTAATAGGATAAAGATACATCTCATGCAGAAGAGCAGGAGTCATGGTTGCCCCTCAAATTAAAAGGGACGACTTTGTCAAGCTAATATAAGTTTGTAAGCTATATTCAGCTGCGGATTAAGATGATGACCTACCCTCTGCTAAATAAAAATGAATATGAGATTGCAGGCCTCTAGAGCGGGTTTAAACATGAACTTCAGAATATTTTTTTTACGTCACAAGTCAAATCAATTGGCTCTATGAGTGTCACTTTTCTTCAAAATAAAAAATAAATAGTTACTTCTTGACGTACAAGTACTTCTACAATCTGCAGTGAAGGTAGCTATGTCTTCAGTTGTTGAAGACCGCAATTTTTTAACCATTTCTGGCTTCAGCACGACAGCATTGTGAGTTAAACTGTGAAACACGGGTTACGCAAGTCGATTTTTTTTAATTAGTTCTTTTTTGTTAAGTCTTCTAAGTTGTTCCGAAATTTGGATAACGTGATCAACCTATTTAGACAAACATTTTTTATAATTATTTTAAAGAATTTTCAACATTTATTAACACGTTGACTCCGAAATGGTACGTATGTGTACCACGTAGGTTAGGTTCTGTAATTTTTCGGATCCTTCCAGTGACTATGCGTACAAAGTGAAGTTTTACACCAATCAGGCAACGTGTTAAGTCACTTGAGGTCTTGTATGTTATGAAAACTAAGCATATGGGCATTAATTACTCCAACAATTAATTTAAGCGAGAACATTCATTAAATCTCTATTTAATTACACTCGAGTAGCGTAAATCATAAATATGAAGCGTTTTTTAGCGTATTTCAAGACTCGTGGTTGACTGTTAACTGCGACAGAGTAGATCAAGGCTCTTGTTTTTCTGTGGCACAAATCGCCTCTTCAGTGAAAAGAATCTTGCTTGTAAATTGTCAGAGGAACAACGTGCCTTGACGCCCTCGGCCGGAGCTCATTGTGTAGGCATTGCTGTCTAGTGAGTGTAACATTCGCTAGCGTTATTAAAGGGCAGTAAAATTTGTATCACTCGGTGAGAACCTTGAAAAAGAGAACACCGGAGACTGATGGTGTCTTATTGTTTTGAGTACCTCGAGTCGTAGCAATAAGAAGTAAAGGACCTTCGCACGGAAGATGCATGGAAAAGGGAACATGAATTTTTTTAACACGAATGTTAGACTAGCAAATCATTGAGCAAATTTGGTCAGTCAAGTTTGACTCACGACTGCCACTAGATTAGTGTGTTTTCTACAATTTAGGGGGATGGTGGTCAAGTGCAAAACAGCACTTGACTCTACGTAGGAAGCCAAGCAATTTATAAAATTCTGGATACTTTACACATGACAAAAAATATGGATACACAAAGTTTGGATGTTAAGTTAACATAGAATATACTTCAGAGGTCATCTGATGCTCAAAAGGAATATTTATGGGTGAATTTCAACACAACGTTGTTTTCCTGACCTGACTATGTGCACGACATGTGTTTGTTATAGTTTTGTCCGCTCTACTCTGAGAATACTTTTCACCGAAGAAATCAAAATTTTATGCACGGCTACTTAAAATAACGTACACCAGAACCTGTGAACAATCTCACAACAAAGAATTTTCATATACATAGCTACGTAAATCGAAAGAACTTTGAATACAGTATTTCCGTATTTAAATTGAATGTCCATTTCATTTGTGGTAATGCCACAAATTTACGTTTTACGAAACACAGAAAAAATGTGTAGCTGAAGGTATATTATCGTTTAAAGTTTCTTGAATACCTACATGATAATTTAAATTTAGATCGGTTAGTATCGAAACCTTTTCGGTATCTTTCATAATCATGAATTGTAATTCATTATTCCCACCAAATTCAATTCTTTACGGCAAATAAACTGTTACAACTTGTACTTTCAAAGTGAGCTAAATGAGAGCAGTATACTATTCTCCATTTCAGTAAATTTTTAATCTGATGATCATAACATTATGGATTTAATAAAAAAATTACTTAGTCGATTAAACTTAAATTCTTTAGGGATTATAATTTTTTTTACTCTATTGTATCAAAAGATTTGAAGATTTTTTAATTATTTTTATGATCGACTTAACAAGATTTGCAAAGTTTCACCCAAAATAATTAGTAATTTCTTGATTCAGTTAGAGTTCTTTTGAAGCTGAGAACTTTCAATTGAAACGTATTTTTCCAACGTGTGAAATTTACCCTACAGATCTCTCCAGTGTTTTCTTCTGAAACAATTTCATCACTTCCTATTCAGTGAAAATAAACAGAAAGTGTGTAGAACAAGGGAAGTATAATGAACAACATCGAATGCAGTTTTATGACTTATCACTTCACTGTTGCACAATGCTAACTCTCTTCAGAATCTCCATCCTATACATACGATCCTCCGTGTCAATATACAGAAATGAGAGAACGTAATCAGAGACATGTACAGACTGGCAACTTGACCAACATCAGGAGAAGGGGGAGAGAAAAGTATGAGTTCTGTTCACTGTATGAGTGACTACAAATGGATGTTGTGATGTTTGAAAACGCAGAAACAAAGATCAAAAGTGACTGCTGGCAACACCCTCAGCATGTGTACATCAACGCCAGCCAAGCTCGCGATGTAAGGTTTTAAAAAGAAGAAGCATGAGAAATGAGGATAGACGTATTGAATCCTTCAAGAGCACGAGGGAGTCGGGCTTGCAATATCAATAACTACATATATGCCGTATCAAAATTTGAACTTAATAAATCCAAAAACCAAAATATATAATTCATATTAAATATCAGTTTTCATTTAATCCTATGCATATAAAAATGATGTATCAGTTTTAAGGTTTTTCACTTCTTATAGCTTAATGAAATTTAGAAAGGAGAAAATTGTGCACGCTCATCGTCTATAAATATTCTTCATATTGCATTACCATCGACATACTCAAATAAATTCTATAGTCATATTTCATATGAAAAATGTATACTTTATTAGTTCATTTAAAAATAATTTCAACATTTTAATCATCACCACGCGAAGTAAATTTTATCAAACCGTGATCTGAATGTGTAATTTCAAGCATTAAATAGAACCAAGAAATATTTCTTACTGCAGAAACGCACAAAACGTACGACGGTCATAATTACTGCATGCCATGAATTTAAAAGTCATTTCGTTATGATGTTAACCTCAACATGACTGAGAATCGGGAACTTGTTATTTTGAGGACTCGTCACGACCTGAATTTAAATGTATACGTTCGAGTAAATTCAGCCTCTTCATTTCGAGGAACACGCACAAACATCACAGCGAGGTCCGTCTTTGCATATGCATGCCCTCACGGCTCGAGGGAGATTCATGTTCTAAAGCAAAGGGAAATAATTTAGAGTAACAACTTCCTTCTCCCTCAGTAGTTGGTACACTGCAAGGGTAAGAGAATAAATGATGCTGAGTGACGTGTTTCCTCAGCAGCTGCCTTGGGGGTTGCCATTCCTTAATGTCTTGGTTCGGAGAAACTTCGGTCTAACGACATCATTTTACACTAATTTCGACGTATGAGTACAAATTTAAAACTTCCGCCTACAAAATGAGTTTAAGATTAAAGATCATCTCAGTGTCAGCTCCGAAAGTAAGTTTCACTGGGATATCTGAGATTCAGGCAACTTCCACCGGGATAAGTTTAATATAACTTTTTCTGAAGGATCAAAGTTGTAGATAACTTTACCTAAAAACTGGAAGAATGAAGTTACCATCGTTCGTAGTACCTGTGTTTCAGTCATCATATCTCAAGTTGAAGGTTTGGGTATTCAGGATCATACGAGAGTAGAGGAACCAAAACCTCAAAAGATTCACATTTTAACACTAGGAATGCCGAAAAACTCACTACGTCTTAAAATGCGTTTCATTATGTCATCAGTCAATGTCATCGTGCGTTCGAAACATTCACTACACTTCTCCCTAATTTCTACATCACGAACACGGTAAAAAATAAAAGTAATATCGCACTATGAAGGACATTTCGTTCAAAGAGCATGGTGGCCGTCCATTTGAAATATATGACTAATGAATTGTTAGAAAAATAAACAAAGGAGAACTAGGTACAACGTATATTCTGTGTATGAACCTTATCACAATATTCGTAATTAAATATGTATGGATTTGTAGCGATTAAAAGCGAGCCAACAAAAGGTTCCCAAAATTTTGCTGGAGAAACATTTTATTTCATGTGTAGTTAATTGCTATGTTTCTGCAGATGATGTTAGGGGATCTGGCGTATTAAGAGCTGTCTCTGTTTCACGAACCAAATGCCAAATTTAACTAAGCCTCTTCTTGAACTACAGCATAATATTTTCATGGACTTTTTGTCTGATTTCACTCGAAGATGCTTCTTATACCACTTCAATCCCTAAAACGAACTCATATGATGACTGAAAACATTTATATTTTTTGCTCGTCATTAAAACTTCAACAAATCATCCTACTTCTTGAAAAGTTGAGGACTTGAAGAATATTCGAATATTCGAAAACTGAAATTTTGTGAAGCAAAACTTCATGAGGACTACCCTAAAGAGCCAGCCCGTCACATCTGGCCTAGAATTACACAACAGGAACGACAGAAGCCTGAAGCTGCTCTTGTTGTTCCCTCCACTCCTAATTTGTTGTACAATATTGAAGGCAACGTTGCTGTAAAGTTCAACACTAATGCATGTTGTGCATCGCAGCGCTCCGGTTTGAGCCTCCCCGAGCATTTCCGAATTGCGTGTTTAATGAAAAGCAAATGCAGGTAAGTGCGTACAAGTTCTCAAACTGGGAGCTGTAAATTTTCAACTTTTCGTTACAAGTTTTTATTCAGCCAATGTATTTTGATTAAACTCCTCGACTGAACTTTGTCTCAGAAGTTTATATCATCTTGGCTTAAAAACAGTCCTGGAGTCGTCCTCAAAGTAAGAAGTTTAATGCCCTCAAAAATACTCATGAAGTTTCATGTTTCAATTCTTAATTGAACCTTCATCTCTATCAGCTCAGTAAAAGCGTAAAAAATTAGCAGCTTCAAGTTCACATGTTCCAACTCTTAATTGAGGGAACGTGGCCTAATAATTACTCAGGAACGTAAGCTTTTTCAGCTCTTACGTATCAGTGACGACCAAAGACTGGATGCATTGAGAAGCTTTCACTGTTTCAAGTTTCATGAAAATCTTTGCATCAATAGACAATATTTCAGTCATACAACCATATTTTCAAATTCTTTTGCCGTTGAATTAGCACACTCAATTAGAACTTAAACGACCGCGTACATAACTTCAACAGTACGGCGTATCAAATACGTATTTGATTGCACTAGCTGAGTCAGAGTTCAGATTTAAGTACCAAGTAGATAATGGCAGAACTCATTATCTGCTTGTCAGATGCACTCAACTTTTGCCGTAAGCTACAGCTTTTAAGCACAGAACTTTGAAGAGAGGCTTAAAATACGAGTATATCGGCATTACCTACATGCACTTTCTTCTTTTAGATTCCAAAGATATGCTATTTCGAGCTAATGGTAGCAAAGTCAAAATCAAGAATTAATCGTGATGATGTGGCGCTGAGTACCTTTTGAGT